>JAQZBX010110542.1:0-10363 GCA_029593785.1 Cabassous unicinctus
GGAGGGTTATTAACCTTTAAGTTATGCCTAGCTCACACAGGCAGCTACATACTGAGGACTTGGGGGGAGCCCTGAGTCCCCATAATGCACCCCAACATAGCAGCCTACATTGACCATAGGACAAGCATTGCATCCTTATTCCACAGCAACAGTATAAAAGACAACAGAATAATAAAAGTAATATATACACAACATTGAATATTAATGAGGGCACAGGTCCCACCTTGTGATTCAGTAAGAATATCTTAAGCCATCTTATTTTGTAAAACTACCTTTCATAGTTGGGTAGTTTCTTTGTTTAATAAAGAAACTGCTACTTTGGTGTCGTTAAGGGCTTGGGTAGTGTGATTGACTAAAGCTGTTATGTGTTTTACAGTGACAATTGCAGTTCCACCTGCACAAAAAAGGCCAATGGGTAGAACCTCCAGGGGGCGTGCTTTATTCTATATGAAGCCTTGATAGTAAATTACACAACTCAGGGGCTAACAACCCAACATCACAGATTCCTTCTTGACATTCCATGCAGACAGAAACAGTGTGAACTGTGATGACAGACTCAAGTCATCCTAAACCATCCTAAACCATTATATAAAACATATCCTGAAAAAGGCCTGTGCTTATTTACCTGTTCCCTTACAAAGGAAAAATATAATTACAAGTCTCATTGAAAGACAGCATCTGTATCTCAGTCTTAAACGAGAAGGTCTTGTTCTAAACTTGTCAAGGGGTTGTTTTCTGCCATGCCAGCTAGGTGTTCCATGCTGTTCGATTTGCAGGAGTTATGGTCCATGGAAGACCAGTAGCACCTAACGATGGTAAGTCTGTGAAAATCCAACATTGGGTATGATGGTAGGCATGGTTTACTGATGAAGACCACTGTAGAAAGGTAGTGGCTAATGCACAATTGGAGAAAAGAAAGATGTTTATGGGAAAGAATAAGGGGCAGATCATGCTGATCCAACAATATGCAAGCAGCCCATATAGACACACATCAGGGCCCAGCTATGTTGCCTCTATTCTGACCAGCATTGTTCCCTACTTCCTATACTAACCTGCCTCAACTCCCCCCTCAGATAGCTAACACCCTTATTTTTAAGGGGGGAGCTGAAAGGTGATGGTCATTCTTCTGTTGCTGCTTCATGCAAGTTAGGGGCAGAGGACCATCCACGATGAGGGTGAAACTCTCTGGCTGTTCTATTGAGGTTGAGGGAATGTGGGTCCAGCATCATGGTTGGAACTGAATGCTTCCCCACATGACTAAGACCTTGTTCTGAAAGGAGTTGATTCTGGGAAAAATAAACTTAAGTTAGAATTTTGAAGATACATGACCTAAAAAATGGATAAAGAAAATAGAGCCAATTTGGAGGCAATATAAATCTGGCCATATCAAGTCATCACTGGCTGATGTCAGAATCCAAAACTGCAAAATACTTTCCCTCTACTTCAGGAGCCATGTCCAGACATATGTTAGATACTTTTATTATTTTAGGAGTCACAGTGACAAACCTAGGCAATAACTCAAATGAGAGGCACCATGCAAGGTGCTGGAGGTTTGGTTTGAATGCAAAAGAGAGTTTGACAATATTGTAGGCTATCTCTTAGTTTTTATATACTTTCTAAATATTTCCAATGCACTTTATAACATATTAAATGAGCTTAATATTTTTTAGCTCTTTACTTTTTACAAAAACACATTACCTTACATAATGCTACCTTCTACAATACCTTCAACAAATTTCTATATTCATTCAAGCCTTGCCTTATGTATTTCTCCCATGATTTTATGAAAACCAGCCATCTTATCTTAGGGCAAACACATTCACTTAAGCAAACTCATCAAATTTTAGTCAGCATTGAGTATGAATTCACTTCCACAAATATTTTATTTCTTTCTATATCCATTTAAACATCATATACCCTAATTTGTTCTGTGAAGGAAAAAATATACTGATTTCAATTTAGGCAAAAATAATTTTTAAAGAGGCTTATAATAATTTCCTTAACCAAAAACTTACAATTTTCATCATCTTAATGCTTTAACATATAAAATGCTAATTTATTTTATTAGTATCATATAAACTTAGGGAGATGGCACCCAAGCTAAATTGAAACTGTTACAGTTTAAGTAAGAAGTGTTCTTTTTTTCCTCCTTCCATCCACCACAGGAGGCTAAAAACTCCTTTATCTTTAATAAAATTCTAAAATTGGGAATAACCTTAAAATCATACTGACTTCCAGACTCTGGAATATATTATAACTGTTTCATTTGATTCAATAATAATTTAGAAAAATCTTTCCATAGCTTTCAATGACTTTTTCTTTACTTATTGAAATTTGGCCATTGGATTATTACTGTCATCTCAAAAGCTGTTAACATTTAATTGGGGAGTTACAGGACAAACTATACAAAACCAAGTGTATTCTGTAATATCCCCTCTGTCCCTATCATTTTAATTTCCGGACCTAGTAGACAGAGTTCTAAGCTAAACTTATATCTCCCCTTTCTTCCTGCACCAAGCTGACCCCTTTAGTTTCCTAAATCAGTTTTAATGAGTCACTGGAATTTAATCAAATTTAGGAAAAGACTGTGGGAGTAAGATAGACTACTAAAAAATTATGGAAGGAATCAGGATAAATATTTTAGTTTCTTTCCTTGAAAGTGTTTCTTTATTCATATTTTATGTGACTTTTTATTCTATTTGTCTTCTCCAATTTGGGCTTAAGAAGTTCTCATTTACCAATATAAGCATATATTTAATTTTTGGCCATTTGAATAGACCTCTTTTAGGACTTTTCATTTAGCATGAATTTTAAATTTAAATTACTATCCGGAGGTATGAAAATATACACTGAACTAACAGACAAACACAAAAAGATTTAAGACACACTAACAGAAACATAAAACTTGCTAAGTTTACTCATAATTCTCACTCCTTTAGTATGGCTGTGTCCAAGCTCTGCACCGTTTAACATTTCTGGTTTTTACTGCTTTTAAGATCCCCTCTGGAATTAGTGTTTTCCTGTAATATGCAAGCTCATTCTTTGAAACACTTTTATTATTAAACAGCAACCAGTTAAGAACACTTGAGAAGTATAAATGCAGTTAAGTACTAATTTGGCAGTTTATAGAGACAGATATTTAACACTTACATTCTGATTTACTCTTCAGGAGTACACAGACTCAAAGTTCAAGAGTAAGCTATTGATTCAAAACTGAAAGTTATTTGTAACACCTTGATAAGAATTCTGATCAAATTAAAATGTGAAAAAAACTTAAAACATTGCCAAAATTACATGCCATTAAATTCTTCCAGTTTACACATTTTTGCAATATAACTGATCATCAACTCAGATCAGGCTATGGGTTATGAAATCTTTCATCCTTGCCTGTGCTTATCCTTTTCTCACTTTAACCTTCCTTCTAAACAGCACACAGACCTTTGCTGCTTCTTCTGCCTCAATAGCCACTCGCAAGTCTCCTAACAGGAGCCATGCTATAGCTGCCATTATTTGGCAGTCTCCCTTTTCCTTATTTAAGTGCAGCTGTTCTGCTATGTGCTGTAGCACAGGCAGCATACCTGCTGGAGTTTTTTTGGCACCCCCATATTCTCCTGGAAGTCCCTACTCATCCTGGAGGGCAGCCACCCCTCCCCACATGGATGTTATAGGCCAACCTGAGATTTCTTCCATGGATTCTCCTTTCCTAGAGCTTATGTCCCCTACTGCTGGTGGTTCTTCAGTCTCCTGGCTATAGCTCACCAATTGTTTCAACCCAGCTCCTAAAGGGCTTGAGTTGGTGAGAGTGGGAAAACAAAGAACACACCTGGCATTTAGTAAGGCATTAGTTTTATTGGGACATATGGACAAGAAAGAATCTCTGAAGGTGACAGTTCAAAAATGAAGATAGTCCTTCTCAAAGAGATGAGAAAATGAGCAGTGATATATAAGGGGTTTCAGAACAAGGACATACCATAGGGTATGTGAACTGAGTTCCTGCTATAGCCACATGAAACATACACATGGGGTGTGGTGATGTTTTCAGTAAGCTCCTAAGAAGGACATTTACCAGGGACATTTACTGCTTTGGGAAGATTATAGGTTATGATAACATCTCGTCTCTATAGAAGGTTGTTAATTTTTAACTTATGCCTAGGTGACACACATCCTGAGGATTTGGGGGTCCCTAGGTCCTCACATATGTTTATAGGACACTGCAGAAGAAGGAGTTGTACTGTGTATGGTGGAGATGAGCATATTAGCCTCTATTATCACTCAGTCTTCTCTGCACCAAGGTCGATATATTACCTCAAGTGAGGCAAAATGTGCATTGTTGCTAGTTTTGATTAGTTGCTGGATGCAAAGCTGCCTGGCCTACTGAAAGAGATATACCCCATCTCATTCCCCATTGGCAATCTATGGAAGAGTTACAGGATGTTTTATGGGGACTGGCGATGAAACATTATTTATGCTGCCAAATTCGTGGGGCCTGACACCTAAGCTTTTACAGCTAGGATGAAAGATAATATGCTACATACAACTCCCAACCATTATTATGGACCTCTGATTTCAATCTTGAGCCCCCTAGTAGGACACCCTGTCTCACAAGCTGTGCAGGCTATAACAGATTTGGGGGAATCAGAAAGGCTCTGGAGGAAGGGGTTTGACTCGTTGGATGACAAGATTCATAGTAACATGCAACAAGAGATCCTGACATGCTGGTTTGTCCTCCCCTATTAGGAACCCCCTTGATCTTGAGAGACTCCCGCCTGTCTATTTCTGAACAAATCGGTCCTCCCAAAGATTGGAGTCCAACTCCTTCCCGCTCATTATGTGGGTCTCCACCCAATGATACAACACATTATGACAGAATGAACACTCACATACTCCCTAGAAGTTTGCTCCAGGTGCACCCTATCCAGAATGCACCCCCTCAACCAACACCCTAAACCAGTGACCCTTCATTGCCATATTGCCATAAGAGCATTCCCACCTCTGTACTTTCAACCTCATACCCACAAATCCCCAGTGTTCGGCCGTTCCCTCTTCCAACCCTTCCCTCAGTATCCTGGACCTTCTAACTCATCCTTCCCAATCTACCTACCTATCAACCCTGCACCACACAGCCCAATATCACTACCCTCCTGTCCTATCCCTTCAATACACAACTACAACCTATCACTTTACCATAGATACATCCATATGGGTGATGGCTCCCAACCTTCTTGTCTCTTTCTATTTCTTGTAAACCTATCTTACAGCTGAGTTTTGGACAGCAGAAAGGCACCCCAAAGACATGATGGTCCTAATCATGTGTGGTGCAAACAAATGTGGGTAGATCTTATTGGTGTGGGCACTTATGGCAGTTTGATATTATTTATGAATTAAAAAAAGAGATATAGATTATATTTATAAACTGGTCTGTTCCTCTGGGCTTTATAACCCTTTGATTTTATTAGATTCAGGTGAGACATCTGATTAAATTGTGTGAAGATTAGGACTTTGATTCAACATGTCATTAAAGTGTGACTCAGTGTTGAGTCCCAGCCCCCATGGTGGGATATTTAAATAGACTCTCACATGGAAGTAGATACACAGAAAAAAACACTGCAGAGGAGAGAACTTAGTTTTGACACTGGAGCCCTGATAGTCTACAGCTGACCTTGTGAAGAGAACAGAGTAGCTGAGCCCAGAAAGAAATGAGCCTTGGGAAGAGAGATGAGCCTTATGCCAGCCTACAGCTTAGATCAGAAGAAGCTGGACCCATGGAGCCTTAAGAGGAAAGAGGAAGGCTGAACCTTCACAGATGTCACCAATCATCTTGCACCAACACGTGGCAACAGACTTTGGGTGAGAAAGTACCTCTAATGGTAACCTGAGTTGGACACTTAGGGCCTTGTCATGGCAAGCTTCTACCCCAAATAAATACCTTTTATAAAAGCCAACAGATTTCTGGTACTTCGCATCAGCACTCTTGTGGCTGACTAACACAGAAGGAGACTTCAAATTCTCAGTATAATTTTCAGAGATGGAAAGATGTTTTTCTTTCATTTTAGTCAAATAAATGCCTTCTTTTCAAAGAAAACTTTACCTCCTTCAGGAGAAAGCCTCAAACCCAGACACATTGGTTTTGTTTCATGTATTGCCCCGAAAGAAAATGAATACACAGCATGTCAAAATGTTTATATTTGTGGTTATTTGAGCTAGTAAATCCCATGCAGGTAATTCCCATCCCAAATAAACATGGAACAATCATTACAGTTTCTTTATATAATACCTTCACTGCAGATGAGTTAAGGCCATTTCTGTTTGTACTTTTACAGACTTAAACCCTAAGCTCTGTGATAGGTGTGCAAAAATCTTGAGTGAATACAAGTACATATATGTGCTTATAAATAAAAACAACCACAATTTTCACAAAGGAAAACAAATAAGTATAAAATTCATATCCATTAAGGAAAAACACACAAAAAAAGGGCAGAGATATTTTACCTCTTCTAACCTAGTCAAGTAATTTATAATGGCAATGAGGAATAGATTCATGGGGTGTATTAGTCGGGGTTATCTAGGAAAACAGCATCAATAGGATATATCTGTAAATAGTATGAGATTTTATAAAATTATTTCATGTGATCATGGGGATGCACAAGTCCAGATCCTGCAGGCAAGCTGCAAACCAGGGCCTCTGATGAAGTTTCAATGAAGGTCCTTGATGAGCTCCCAGGAGATGTTGGCTGTCCAAAGACAAGCTAGAAAATTCTCTCTGAATGCTGAAATCACTTCCCTTTTAAGGCATTCAACTGATTTGATGAGACATCACGTATTGCTGATGGCAAACTCCTTGGTTGATTGTAGATGTACCTTGTATTACAAGCAGCACTGTGCTTGCTTGACCAAACAACTGGGCACAATTTCCTGGCTGAGTTGAAACATCAGCCTAAACATCACATGGGGTAAACTAAATAATTAAATAAGCATATTAGTGTGGTAATTTGTAAATTGTAACTTTATGCTATTTCAATGGATGTTTAGTTTACTGTCATATATTTAAAAATCAGTTATCCTTGAAGCAATGCAATTTCTCAGTACAAGTTTAGTTGCACAAAATGATTTAGCATTACAGATTTAATTGTAGTAAAGAGCTCAGGGTTTGAAGATGACTTTGTAAGGCCCTGAAATATCATACAAGTCAAAGTTTAACAATCTATTATCCCATGCCACCAAACATTATGACTGGACTTCTATCAAATAAGGAAGACTAATTTCTTCTCCACATTAACAGAGAAAGAAAAAATTTTAGTTTTGCATCATTGCACTATTTGATGTTAATCTTTTAAACCTTTGTAGATAGACCCATCTTACTAAACTTTAATAATATTTGATGGGTCTATCTATAAAGTTTTAAAAGATTAATATCAAATAGTGAATTGATGCAAAACTAAAATTTTGTTCTTTCTCTGTTAATGTGAAAAGTGTCTTGTCTGTTATAGTAAAAGTTTATAAAGAGTTTTTATCCTAAATAATCAGTATACAAAGAAGAAAATCTGTTTTATCAAAATAGTCTATTGTATTTTAACCTTATTGTGTTCTTTGTTGTTTAAAAAAAAACAAGTCATCTCACGTTTAAAAGAACTTAGTGTTCAAACCTGAGAACTTCTAAAATCCTTTTCCATGAACTTTCTGCACTTTCTGTATCCTGTTTGGCTTTTCTAATTTGGACTCCAGGAGTACTCATTTACCACCATATGAGCTTATTTAATTTTTGACCATTTGAATAAAGCTCTTTTAAGAATTTTCATGTGTTAGTATAATATTACCATCCAGAGTTATGAAAATATACATTGAACAAACAAACACAAAAAGAGTTAAGATACACCAGCAGATACATAAAGCTCACTAATTTTTTTTTTATTGTGGGTAAAAATCAAATTTTTCATAATACATACAAATATTTGTAAAATGATATATAAATACATATACATATATGTGCATTTCTTTACATAAATGTTATTATATATATATATATATATATGTATGTATTTTATTACAGGGATTCCCATGTTCCCCACCTCCCACACCTCCAACAACATCCCATACCACCATCCTTCATCCGTGTGACACAACACCCAGAATGGATATACACATCCTGGGACCTTGCCACCGAGCATGGACCACAGTTCACATCATAGACCACACTCTCTCCCACACAGTTCTGCATGGTATATGCTGATGGAAAATGGCCTACATCCATCACTGCAACGCCACTCAGGACAATCCCCAAGTCCCAAAAAGCCCCTGTATTTCAACTGCCTCTCCTCTCCCTGCCCCAAAAACGTCCAGTGGCCACCGGCTCCACCTCACTGTTACAATTTCTTCCATTGCTTGAATCATAATATGTCTACAACAGAACACCACCAAGTCCACTCTAGTCCACAGCTCCTCCCCCAAACTTGAGGGGACTGGGATGGTGATGTCCACTCCACCTCCAAGTGAGAGAGGGCTTATATCCCATATATACAGTGGATGAATTTATCCTGCCTGCAGCTGCAGGCCCTCTCCATTCCCTAGGATGGCCATTGCCCATCGGTGTCTCCTTGCCAGGCCACTTGGATGAGTCCATTGAGCTGTAGGGTAGGAGTTGCAGCTCCACCGAGATTCCAGGCACAGCTGGCACATAGTTAGGCCAGAGGCTTCAGTCTCTGGAAGTACACCTAACAACTCCAGCATCACATATAGGTTTGAATAGAAGGGACTGATGGACCACGTGCAGGGAGGACTTATTTGAGTCCAACTCTGTCACTCTCATGAGCACAGATTCCACTGAAGAGCCCACTAATTAGGCATCAATCTCTGGGACTATCCCCACTTATATAGGACCTGGGGGTTTCCAGAGCCCTCAGGGGTCCCTCTGTGTGGAGTGATATCCACTTTGGTGTTCTATGAAGCTCACTAATTTGACTCATACATTTTACTCCTTTGGTATGGCTGTCTCCAAGTTCTCCATCATTTCACATTTCTGAGTTTTACTGCTCTTAAGATCTCCTCTGGAATTGTTGTTGCCTGTAATATGTAAGCTCATTCTTGTTAACACTTTTTTTTATTAACCAGCAACCATTTAGGAATACTTGAGCAGTATAAATGCAGTTCAGAGCTAAGTTAGCAGTTTAGACAGACAGACATTTAACACATATATTCTGGGTTACTAGTCTTCAGGTGTGCACTTAGGTTCAAAGATCAGGAGTAAGTTATTGATTTAAAACTGAAGATTCTTTTTAACACCTTGATAAAAATTCTGATCAAAATATAATGTGACTAAAAGTTTAAACATTGCCAAAGTAACATCCCATTTAAACTCTTCCACAGTTTACACAAGTATTATCAGTTTTGTAAGATATTTTTAATTTTAGGCTTACAAAAGCTGCTAGCAATTTTCTACATTTTTTTTCTCTTACTTTCATATAGTTGTCCAGTTCAAAAGTTACTAAACTCTAACAGCCATAATTTTATCAATGTGGCTATCAAGGCCCAATTAGAATCAACATGGAAACAAAACAGAGAACACTAATGTTGCTAAGTTTTTCTACTAAAGCAGCTAAATTAATTCTCTCAGCTCTCACTATCCCACAGGCTTCAGGCAGCTGAACATTTGCAGAGTTTCCAGAATGTTGTCCTTATCTCAGTTAACTCTTTTTTAAAAATAATAATTATTTTTTATTTTTTAAAGAAGCTTTAGATTACATAAATGTTACCAAAAATATATAAAGGATTCCCATATGCCCCAATTCCTCCCCCTCCCATACTTTCTCACATTAACAACATACTTCATTAGTGTGGTACATTTGTTACAATTGATGAACCAATATTGAAGCATTTCTACTAACCATGGACTACAGTTTACATTATAGTTTACACTCAGTCCCTCACAATTTTGTAAGTTATGACAAAATACACAATAGCCTGTATCGTATCTGTCACTGCAATGTCATGAAGGACAAATCCAACGTCCTGAAAATGCCCCCATATTACTATTCTTCCCTCCCCCATCCCTCAGAATCTCTGGTGGACATCAGAGGTTGCTGGTTTACATCAATGATAAGAGTTCTTCTATTGTTAGAACAAAAATAAGTCTATAGTAGAATAATAATATCTACTTTAGCCCATTGTTCATTCTTGAATCTTGAGGATTTGGGGATAGTGATCAGTTAACTCTTTAGAAGAAGATTTTCTTACAAGCATGGTATAACTGACAAGTGCCCTATTTAGCACTTCTGCTTGTGTGGGATGTTGTATCTGTGATTTAGCGTTTCTTTGAACAAGCATTATAACAAGATTTAAAGATCCTTTTATAGTTTCTACATCTGAGTCA
>JAQZBX010110543.1:0-10367 GCA_029593785.1 Cabassous unicinctus
TGTTTTCATTTTCATATTAATATCTTGAGATATTTATTAATTAATCTCACAATTTCTTATTTTACCCACTGATTATTTAACTGTGTATTGTTTAATTTCCATATATTTGTGAAATTTCCCTTTTCCACCTCTTGTTGATTTCCAAATTTATTCCATTATGATCAGAGAAAGTGTTTTGTAAAATTTTGACCCTGTTGAATTTATTGAGATTGGATTTGTGACCAAATATATGGTATATCCTGGAGAAAGATCCATGGTCACTTGAGAAGAAATTATATCCTGCTGATTTGGGGTGCAATGTTCTGTGTATGTTTATTAGGTTTAGTCCCTTTATCATATTATTCAAGCTCTCTGTTTCTTTATTGATCCTCTGCCCAGAAGTTCTATCCATTGCTGAAAGTGGTATATTGAGGTCTCTAACTATTATTACATAGATAGCTATTTCTCCATTCATCTTTGCCAATGTGTGCCTCATGTATCTTAGGGCATTCTGGTTATGTAGATATATATTTATGATTGTTATTTCTTCCTGGTGTATTGTTCCTTTTACTAATACACAATGCCCTTCCTTGTCTGTAATAATAGTTTTGCTTTTAAAAAAATCTATTTCATCAGATATAATTAGAGCTGCTCCATATATTTTTTTTTTTTTATTACTGCATGCATGGAATATCTTTTTCCAGGTTTCATTTTCAATATATTGGGTAAGGTGGGTCTTTTGTAGGCAGCATAAAAATGACCCATATTTTCTTATCTATTCTGCCAATCTTTGTCTTTTGATTAGGTGTTTAAGCCATTAACATTCAATGTTATTACTGGAAAGGTAGTTCTTATTTCATCCATTTTGACATTGGGGTTTTACCTGCCATATTTTTTTCATCATTCTTTTTACACCTTTAGTTACTTTTACTGATATAATCTTCATTTTAGACTTCCTTCCAAGCCTCTCTTTCCTGACTCTTCTTTTTGGGTTGCAGCAATCCCTTTAGTATTTCCTGCAAGACCAGTCTCTTGGTTACAAATTCTCTCAGTTTCTGTTTATCTGCGAATATTCCAAACTTGACTTCATTTTTTCTTAACAAATCAATTTTATTTAAACATAAGAAAATCCATCCAAATTGTACAATAAAAGGTATTCAAAGTAATCACATATTTGTGCATTCATCACATCATTCTTAGAGCACTTTCATTATTCTAATAATAATAATGAACAACAAAAAAATAAACAAAAACCTAAATTCAGCACCTCTCAATTTCTCTGTGCTTCCCCTGCCACATATAGCTGCTATTCCTCTCTACTATATATGTATTTATATTTTGTAAAAACAAGTCTTATATATGTAATATCACCCATATTTCTGTTTTACATGAGGTTTTACTATCTTATACAATCCCACGTTACAGTTTTTAGTTTTCCTTATAGTAACATACATGGCTTTAGACTTTCCCTTTCAACCACTGTCATACACATACAATGCTACTCTCATTTACAAAAACCACGATATTCTTTAACCATTTCTATCCATTTCCAAAAATTTACAAACAACCTTTTTTACCAATTCTGCACAGATTAAACCTTGGCTTTCCATTTTCTACCTTCCTATTTTCTGATGACTTATATTTTAATTATTAACTCCATTAGTTTAAACAAAATATTTAGTTTATAATAGCACAATCATAAAATATTTGTACTTTTTGTGTCTGGCTTTCTTCACTCAACCCAATATATTCTAGGTTCATCCATGTTGTCATATGCTTCATGGCTTGATTTCTTTTTAGTGCTGTGTAATATTCCATCATGTGTATATGCCACAATTTGGTTTTCATTCATCAAATGATGGACACCAGGGTTGTTTCCAACTTTTGTCAATTGTGATAATGGTGCTGTGAACATGGGTGTGCAGATGTCTGTTCATGTCTTTGCTCTCAGTTCTTTTGAGTATATAGCTAGTAAAGGTATTGCGGTGTCACATTTGCCCTCATTTTTTGAAAGACAGTCTTCCTGGATATAAGATTCCTGGCTGACAGATTTCCTCTTCCAGTTTCATAAATATATGATACCACTGCCTTCTTGCTTCCATCATTTCTGATGAGAAATGGGCAATTAATCTTATTGTGCATCCCTTATGTATTATGCATTGCTTTTCTCTTGCTGCTCTCAGAATTCTCTCTTTCTCTTTGGCATTTGACTTTCTGATTAATATGTGTCTTGGAGCTTGTCTATTCAAATTTATTCAGATGGGAGTATGCTGTGCTTCTTGGACACAGATATCTATGTCCTTCAATAGGGATGGGCAATTTTTTACAACTATTTCTTCAAATATTTCTTATGACCTTTTTCCCTTCTCTTCTTCTGGGACACCCATCTCTTGTCATTGTTTAGTTCCCTGAGACCAAGATAAAGTTTTTGTTTTCTTTTTTTCATCTGTTCTTTTGTATATCTACTTTCAGAGGCCATGTCTTCAAGCTAATCGGTCATTCCTTCTTCCTCTTCAATTCTTCTGTTATATGCCTCCTGTGTATTTTTAACTTTACTTATCATGGCTTTCATTCCCATAAGATTTATTTTTCTATGTATGCTTTCAAATTCTTCTTTGTACTTAACAGTGTCTTATTAATATTTTTAATCTCTTTAGTCATCTCATTGAATTTATTAAGGAGATTTGTTTGAACATCTATGATTATTTGTTCTCAACTCCTTTATGTCATCTAGACAGGATTTGATCAGGGTGTTTGCAGCTAGATTTAATGATCTACCAATGAGAGCAACTGGATAGGACATATCAGAGACTTCATACCAGATTATCCTTAGAACACTGACCATATTATTTTCTCCTTCAGGGATGGCAGGATTTCCTTTCTTCATAGTGTGTAAATACTTCGGCTGTTTTTTTCACGATTCATTCCGAAATCTATCAGCTATATCAGGGAGCACCTCAAGTCAGACTGCTCAATGTAAATTCATTACTTTGATTGTTTAATATCTAAATAATTAATTCTGCTACATGAAGAGGTAGGATAATGATGGTAAAAGTATCCATTACAAAGTTTGTAGTGAAAGAACATCAAAGAGGTTTTTTTGTCATCTGGCAATATATGCCAGAGAGGTGAAAATGAATATTTGAGACATTGAAAACGTTCATTTAGAATAAAACTCTTGTGTGGAAATTGAAAGCTAGTATGAGCCAGAATCTAGATGAATTTATTAAGGAGATTTATTTGAACTTCTATGATTATTTATCTCAGAATCTAGATGATATTCATGAAAGGAAACAATTTCAGGAATCAATCTTGAGGATCCTTTAGGGAAGAGCATATATATATATATATATGTAAAATACCTGATTGTAGGAATGTCAGTGGCTAGAGGTTGTCCAATATTTTCTACGGATCCTTGTATAATTTGAAATTAATTGATTACAGACAGAGGCTTTTTAGTAATTTGTTGTCCACTTTTTTGGCCTCCCTGCAAAAGGGCATAATTATGATTAATATGTGCTCTATTCTGTTCACCAATTCATATATGACTCCACTTATAGCTACCTTCGCAAGAGAGAGTACAGTTGCTTTTGACCTCATTTTTTTGAACAAAGCTGTTTGCTTCTCATTGCTATACATTAAAGTATAAATTTAGTTTTGTAATTTTACTACGAAATAGCATAATATAATAAATATTTACCATTCTTCTCTACACATATAAAGGCTAATATTAACATGCTAGTAATTGATATTTATATTAAAATCACATAATTTTTAAGTTTTCTTGAGTTAAACTATAACTGTTTCAGTGTAGTTAAACTTTTCTAAGGTGTCCCATAAGCACATTGTCATGTTAATATGTGTGTCATTGTGGCAACCTATGCTGTAGCAAACATAGGCTTTGGCATCTGATAAAAATGGAATTGCATCCTGACTTTACCACTTCCTAACATTATTTAATTCTTTTGAACTTCAAATTTTCTATTAGTGTCTTAAAGATATGACAAAAATCATTTATAAATTGATTAAATTTAATGAAAAGAATAGGTCTGCGGTAGTTTTTGAATTGGCAGCTGCTGAAATCATTGACATTACAAGGCAAAAATGAACACTGTTAACAGTATTATTACTTCATGATTTAAACCCTTATCTGTAATATTAAAGCAACAGACCTTAAATCATCAATTTAACTAATTTAAAATATAAAATCAAAATAATCTGTAATGGTGCTTAGAAAGAATACAAAAGGACCTCAAAACTTGGAATTGGTATAGGAAAGTAGTGAATTACTCAATGTAGAATATTTATGAAAATGAATTCATTAATTCTGTTTACTTTGTTTATTTAATTTTTATTTATTTAATTTTTTAAATGTTTGGTTAGATGTGAAATCATTTTTTGATTCCTGAATTTGTATTATATTCTCTTACTGAGAAATGTCATCCTCAATAGAGGGAGGGAATAAAAGGTAAAAGTATTAGGGAATTATGATTTTTCATTAAATTTTGATTCTTCTACATCAGTATTATTCTTTGAAAATAATACAACTTTCTTGATTGAATCATTAAAGGTTTGTTTTACTTCCTTGTTTTGCAGGGTATAAATGAAGGGATTCAGCATAGGAGCAATGCAAGTGGTTAACACTATCACACCCTTATTAACAGCCACTGATTCCTTTGATGAAGGTTTGACATAGATGTGTTAGGTGATGTATAGATGTCATAGGTGATGGAGACCACAGTCATGTTGGAAGATCAGGTAGAAAATGCCTTTTTCCTCTTGGGGCTGCAGGGAAATATAGAATGGTCCTGACGATGTATATGTAGTATAGACATAAACCTAGAAGTGTCATGATAAAGGTCAACTAGCACAGATTATGACTACCTCCTCTATGAGCCATGTATCTGAGCATGAGATCTTAAGGAATGGGTATACATCACAGGCTAATTAGTCAATGACATTAGAGTCATAGAATTCCAGATTTAGGCCCATGCTGAGTGGTCAGAGCAGAATCAACAAGCCAGCTGTACAGCAACACAGGATAATTCTTCCACAGACCCTGATGTTCATGATGGTCACATAATGTAGGGGTTTGCAGATGGCTAGATAGTGGTCATAAGACACGGTGGACAGGAGAAAAAATTCTGTAACAGCAAGGAGGTTTGTAAAAAAAATTTGGATGACACAATCATCATATGTGGTTGTCTTGTCACCTTTTGATATGTTGTACAAGTATCTGGGAATACAAGCAGATGTAAGTAAGATTTCCAAGAAAAATAAATTTTGTAGGAAAAAGTACATGACTGTTTTACAGTTTGAATCCAAGAAGGTAAGGGAGATGATTGTCAGGTTCCCAGTTAAACTCAATATATAAGTGAGGAATAGAAAGATGAAAATGAGAACCTTCAGTTGTAGGTTATCAGTCAGTCACAGCAGGATAAATGTTGTTATTGCTTAGTTACTCAACCTCTCTTCTGGTCAACTGCATTTATAAACTGCATTTATAAATCCATTCTTCTAGACAAACTGTATTTATTTTTCTGAGATATTTGATATGAAGAAAGAGGTGTTAACATCACTTTGCAACAATTAATGGCTAGACAAACTCAACCAATAATCCCATATGCCTGCAAGATTATTTAATTTGATTATAAGCAGTATCATTGCACTAGATTCATGGTTTCCTCAGTTGTGTGTTTTGGAAATATTATGTAATATTTTTGAAAAGACCAGATTACTTTACACATATCACAGCCCAACATTTTAGGAATTCCTCTTTCTTACTACTTTTTATTCCCAAATTTTATTTTATTTATGTGCACATTGGATGGTAATTATTCATATAGTTATCTGGGCTGCTAACCTTAAAATAAAATCTTAAACTTCTTCAACACTTTAATGTTTTTCTTTATAGTTTGGTTAGTACTGAAAGCAAATACATGACAAAGAATTTGTTCTTCACTATATAGTTCTTCATACTTTTTCTTTTCTTATGAATTTTAGCATTATAGGAATTTTAAAAATTTGTTTTTCTTTTTTAGCAACTTTTTATTCAGTTTTTCCCACCTCTCCCTTGTGTAATTTTTTCTAAAGTTAAATCATTACCTTGAATATAACAGATCAGAGTATGCCACATGCACAGTGTTGTGTGGCACAATCACCATGGTTTTATGCTCTCCAACACTTAAATCTCAGTAAAACACACCCCAATATGCTGGCATCCATGTCACCAATTCCAAAATATCAGCTTATTTGTACTAATATCTTTCCCTAAACTCTGCTTGACTTCTCTGAGATTTCATTATGCCATATCTATTATGGAAATAATAGTAGTATACTTCAGATATTATTGCTGAAAAAGTTAGCTAGTTACTGTAGATATAACTTAGAAAAGCACCTATTTCATAATGTCAAATAATTTTAAGTTATCTCTTTCATTCTTTTGCTATGCAATGATTTTCTTTTTGTCGCAATTCATTTTTCACTTACTTATAATCACATTTTTTGCTTTCACAATTATAGTAAAACAGATTTACCAAAGTTTATCTTTTTTTTGTCCCAAAATACTAGAAGACTTATTTTGGAAGGTATGCTTTTGACCAAACACTATGTATAACAACATCCGAAAACTTAGCATAAAACCTCACACAGTTTTCTTCTTGCCTTTTTTCTTCTAATTCCTGAATGTTTTTTTTTCTGCTGAGCTCTATGTGCTTACTTCTCTTCATTATTCCCTGTTAATTCTTTTTTTTAACTCAATAAATACCCTCTCAATGATATGCTTCACGTCTAAAAATTATTGCTCTTTGGAATCTGAGGAATATAGGAAAATATACCACAGACTTAGTAATTCCACACATACATCCTTTTCCCCCATGGGTTTTTAAAAATCTAACTGGTATGTTTGTCCAGTTATTGAAATAATCACTTTAAATTGACTGCTTACCTGGGCTATTCTTTCCACTGACACTCTTTGTTTTCTTATTTACCTGTGGTCCCAAAACATAAGTTCTACCCACTGCTAATATTCAGTGCATAAATATTAGATTTAAATATCTATTGTTCTTGGAACCTGATGAATCTCTGATATATGGGGTGGATGCCTTTCATAGGAAGCAATCTCCTTTCTAAGTATTACTCTGGGAAAATACATTTATTTGAATTAGGACTATGAATTTTACTGGAATAGTATCCATAATTAACACAATTTCAGACATGTAAACAATGTCAAAAAAAATTTTACTGAAAAAAAGTCCAGTAAGATTTCCCATATAAAGCTATATTATTCTTATTTGGTATGTATTCAAAAACTACTGTGATATTGAATATATTCATTTAAATTGCTTTGAGTCTACTATTGTGCATTTTTGTTCTTTGAATGGAGTTTTGTAGTGATGTATGTCTTATTATGAGAAGCATTATTTTTATTACATACACTATTTCTACTCTGGACAAAAATGGCCTTAGCTGATTGTCTTTGCAAATCTGCCAAGAAGAGTAATAATTGTATATTCATTTATGCTGATTTTGCCTGCTTGTTGTAAGATATTAAAACCAGAAGTCAGGGACTTTGCAGTTCAGAATTTTTATCAAATTATTTTGTCTTCTCAAAGAACACATGCTAAATACTATACCAAGTGAGCAAGCATTTAAAAATTGAATATGTGCTTCCCAAAAGAAGCATTTTTCCTGGAGTGGAGCCTCCAATCACATTATTATGTGAAAATTTTACTATTATCCTTGTCTTTCAGGGCAGCTGTAGGAAATACCCCTCAATGGGTTAGTTTAAATACTGTGACTTTATTATCACATATTTGGTCAATAGAATCTGAAATCAAGTTTCAATAGGCCACACTTTCTTCTGGAGTCTGTCGCATCTGCTGCTTTGCATCTCTGTAATTGTCACATGGGGACTACTTCAAGTTTTGGATTCTTCTGTTTTAGTCTGTTGGAATTTCTGCTGCCTCATAAGGATTCCAGTGATAAGGAGTAGGGTCCACCCTCATTCATTTGGTCTCATCTAATTATAAACTTTGAAGAGCCTATTTACAAATGGGTCCACACCTAAACTAATAACACTTTCAAAACTTCATATTTACAAGTGGGTTCACAAAAACATCAATATGGAAAAAGACTTGAACACATATTAATGGGATAAATGATTTCTTCTACAACACATTCCTTTAAAATATTCCTTCCCTGCTTAGGTTGGAGGGGGTCATTTCTAATTATGTGTCCAAATATCAGAGTTTAATCCCAGGAATTCAGTCACTATTATAGAAAATGGGCATGAACTTGCTTATGGTTTGCCTGAGAGTGTGTAAGGTAGGTTCACACTTGACATTTACATCAGACCATCTGGGGATGCATAAAGGACCATTTCTGCAGCCCATCTCCCTCACTGGATTTGTTTTTTCTTAATATAGAATGATTGTGTTTCTGTGATAAAATTTTGTGGCACTACTGACTTTGAATAGTATTCAATTCTAAAAAGTCATGTTTTCTTCCAGATATTAACAATGTACTTCCCTGATGCTCTGATATAACAAAGCATGGATGATTAATAAATTATTATTGACCCATTACTGTTTATATTATAATTCAATTATATTTAATTTTTTAATTTCTAACCAGTTGATGTGACATTGGTTAAATTATCCATGTATATTTGTTTATTTATTGATTTATAAGATCACATTGGTTTTTTTTGGTTGTAAATTTTTTTCTTTATTTTTATTGAAGCTTTAGAGTACATAAATGTAACACAAAAAATAATGGAGATTACCATATACCCAACCACTACCTTCCTCCACTTTCCCCATTAAAAACATCTTTTATTAGTGTGGTACATTTGTTACAATTAATGAACACATATTGAAGCATTGCTACTGATCATGGTCTCTAGTTTACATTATGGTTTATACGTTGCACTGCACAGTATTATAGGTTTCAACAAACTATATAATGGTTTGTATCCATCATTGCAAAATTATGCCAAACAATCCCAATGCCCTTAAATGTGCCATGTTTCATCATTTCTTCCCTCTCCCCCTCCAGAGACACTCTGGTGACCACTGTTTTTATATTAATGTTACAAGGTCTTCCATTACTAGAATAATAAGTTTACTTTAATCCATATTTACATCCCACCTTATGTAAGTGCATTCCTCAATCTGGAGGATTTGGGGATGGTGATGCCCACTCTACATCCAATAAAGAGTGGGCTTAGATCCCATGGGGCAGATGATAGAACTGTATTGTTTTTAATTGTAGGTACTGTCTCTTTTTTGAGATGAATGTTGTCCATGATCACCATTTTGTTAGCTGTCCTGGGTGAATCTGATGAACCGGATATTAAATGTTGGCTGAAAATCTTCTGAGGTTCCAGGCTCAACTGCCATATGAAGAGCTGGAAAATTTTAAGCCTCTGAGACATAAATTTAATGGGTATAATGCTAATTATAGCTTTAAATAAAATTGGCACAAGAATCGTATGTGGGAAAATTATAAATCATTCTAACTCTGATACATTTGGAAGATAAGTTATCATATATTCTAACGTAAGACTCACCAACAGGGTGCTGGTTTTCTGGAGTTGTCTGCCCTGCTTATATTGTCTTGGTCTCTCTAGAGCCCTCAGGAGCACCCCTGCTTAAGGCACAGTTTACTGTGGCAGTCAGAGAGATCCTCCTGAGATGTGCATAAATCTCTTAGCTATAAAAATTCATTTGTATTTAATATTTCCACCTTTTGGTCTAGGTCCTTCACCAAATGCATTGCTAATTGGCACTTGGTAATAATCCCCCTACCCTGGGAGTCATGTTCCATGCAAGAGAGAAGGTAGTGAGTTTTTATGCCTAGTTTGGCTTAGATAGAAGCCATATTTGAGCAACAAGGAAGCTATCAGGAGGTAACTTAGGCAATCTATATTACTAAGCTAAGTTTCAATTTCACAAGAACATGGTATAAGTACAAGCATTCACTATTCCATCAGTTATTGTGTGGGTCTCCACTCAGCAAGGCAATAAACCATGACTACATGAACATATTCATATTCCATAGAGACATGCCCCAGGTTCACCTTTCCCCACACATCTTCCCCTGGTACCAGTGAGGTACCAGTGATCATCTAATGCCACAGATGCAAGCCTTCTGCAATCCAAATCCTCCCCAACAACAAATAAAAATAAAAATAAAAATAAAATAAAATAATAAAGTAAAATAAAATAAAATAAAACAAAACAAAATAAAATAATAAAATAAAAATATTCAAGGATGGTTCAACATAAGAAAATCAATTAATGTAATACACCACATTGGCAGATCAAAAGAAAAACAATCTCATGATCATCTCAAATGATGCAGAAAAACATTTGACAAGATACATA
>JAQZBX010110544.1:0-10363 GCA_029593785.1 Cabassous unicinctus
GAAGCACTGTACATGGTAGATGTATTCTTTAAAAAGAGGTCATACTAATTAGCTTCCTATTAGGGCCAGTGTCCTGGAAGAAGCCCCTGATGATTTATTGTCATTGGATCTCAGAATATAACACTGCCTTCTCCTCAGTGGATCTCAGGTCCAGGACCCATAGGAGATGAAATGATATTTTCCAGACTTCTGTTGGTATAATCATGTGGGAGTGGTGACAAATGACATTTTATCCTCCCATATGCTAGTTGCAAGAAGCAGGGATTTGTGGCTCTGCATATCTGTGTCAGGAGCTCTGGGCATCTGCCCCATGACTGGACACATCACCCTCTGTTGTTTTTCTCCAGAGAGAATGCATATGGTGACTGGATGGAACCTGCTGGGTCACCCCAGTGAGCTCCCTCTCAGGTTCCAGGGAAAGCCCAGATCCTGGAGAATTGAATGCATTATTCAAGGTCACAAAACATGTGAGGGAGAAGGGCCCTCTCAGCACACACATACCCAGGGCTGGGTTGTTCTGTCCCAGTTTTAATGAGGAATAAGTTGCCTACAGAAAAATTGATCTTCCACAATTGTTCACTTCCATGAAGATTGCAAAGAATTGAAGTTTATATCAGAACTTAGCAAACTCTGCACTATTGACATAACTCAAAAGATAATTCTTTATTATGCAGAGAGACTGCACCTTATAGGAGGTTCTGGAGCCTCCCAGGACTCTGCCCAGAAGATGCCAGCAGGGCATCTCTCCAGTTTTCACAACTAGAAATATCTCAAGGCTTTGGCAAATGTACTTGCGGGGAATGCTTCTGGTAATCTATAGACTCCCTTATTGACATGTACAGTATTATACAGGTTATTCAAAATTGAGAATCTTGAAATAAGGACTGTGAGAACCCATAGATAAGACTTGGAGCTGCTTCAGATTTGGGTTCAAAACTAAGGTCCAATAAGAATATGATTTACTGCATGAAATGTTCCCAAACTTGCCAATTAATGATATTATGCATTGATCTTAAATACAAACAGAGGATCCCAACAAGAAATAACGCTTTACATTCTCTCCTGTGACAAAGAGGGAAGGAAAGGCATGATTCTCTCCTGTGAAAATAATATTTGATGTTTGAATCAGGAGTGATTATTAGAATGGCTTTGAGTGAAGGACCCTGTCTATGTTGGGAAACCACAGCTTCTCAGAACAAACCCCTCATCAGCCTCACCTACACATGTTCCTGTGTTGATAAAATGTTCTTAGTAGTTCTTTCTTGACAACTCTATCCTGCCCCAAGCCTTCTTCCATTCCGGTAATGTTTGTGTCTGACTCCCACTGCCTTCCTCTAACTGAGTCTCCTGAGAGGAAGGAAGTGACAAGGCTATGTTCTTGGAACTCATGGAACTCAGCTACAAGAACTGGTTTAGGGATATGTCAGCAGTAATGGAGATGTGGCCCAGTGTGCAGGGAACATTATCTGTATTCCAAGATGATCTACTGTAATAAGCATGACACAGCCACTGCAGCCCCTTCCCTGGTGCTGGAAGCCTTGATTCCAATTAGAACCAATGGAGATGGAATAAGCAGAGAAGCACAAATGTGGGAGGGGCTCTGCAAAGTCTCGACCATTCCTGGGCCCACTTCCTGGAACAGCAACTGCAAAAGGGCACGTGAATCTTTTACAAATGCAATGAGTAATGTGCTCAGATACATTATCTCCATTACCTTCATGTCTGAAATTTGTGGAGAACTCACAAATTGAATTACAATATGAATTTCAGTTAGTTAAATTCTGGGGAAAAAGGTACCTGGTGTTTTGGTAGGGATTGTGTTGAATCTGTAGAACAATCAGGTGCAATTGTCATTTATCAATATTAAGACTTCCAATCCATGAACACTGGAAAGCTATTCAACTTTTTAGGTCTTCTTTAATTTCTTTTAACAATCTTAATATTTTTATTTAAAAAATAATTATAAACATTAAAAGTTTGTAAATTGTTGCACTTCTTTTGTAAAATATATTCCCAGAACTTTACTTTTATGCTACAATGAATTGTATTATTTTTAAATTTAATTCCATGGGTGTTCATTGCAATTTTGTAAAAATACATTTCACTAGAATTTCCATTGCAATTTTAAATACAAGTAGTGCTTAGCAGATTTTTTTAGGAGGTACAGGGGATTGAAAGTTGGACCTCCTATGTGGGAGCAGGTGCTCAACCACTGAGCTACACCCATTCCCAACATTCTTTTTGTTACTGTTATTATTCTTGTTTGTTGTATTCCTGAACTTAATGGGTAAGCGCTCTGCTTTCACAATGATGCATCATGTTATCTCTGTGTATTTCATAGCTCAATATAAGGCTGAGGAAATTATCTCATTCCTACCTTGATGAAAGTTTAACTGATAGAAGGGTGATGGATATTGTCAAATGGTTTTCTTTGCCCATTGAGATGATCATGTGTTTTTGCCCTTCATTATTTAATAGGATTCATTATCTTGCTTATTTTCCATATGTTGGACTAATCCTGAATTCCTTGGAAAAATTTCCCTGGATCATGTTGCACAACCTCTTTTGCATGCTGCATCCTCACTCCTTGGCTGGATCACAAGAAGTGCACCTTAGCCCTGACATCTAGGAAGAGAAATTCTCATTTTCTACAAACTAGATGAACCAAAGAGAAAACTATTTCCCAGTCAGAGCTGTTGAATGGAGGCAGATGAAGATATCTGCTGCTTTCCTGTCTAACCTGAACCTTGAGTTCCAAATATGTGTCCAAATGGCACTATTTTCCATAGAAGGATGTTGCTTCAGTTCTACCTGCTGAAACCTGTGGTTGTTCATATAGGATTAAGTGTGTGTACTAATTCATCCTGATGACCCTTCTGACTTCTCAGAAAAATATGTGTGGACATTACCTTTCATTTATATGAAAATATTTGACAATTTTTGGGTAAAATAATATACAGATAAGTGATTGATTAATTCATTCATGAAAAATTAAATAAAATAAATGTATTAATTAAATATAAATGGTTTCAGGGATGCTTTTTGGAAAAGCAAAAAATAAACAAATATTGTGAGCCTGCTATTTTTATCTTATAATTTCTCCTTTTCTAATGTATACATTGAAAAGTTGTATACATTAGATTATGTAATTATGTGTGTGACATAATTGTAATATCCCATGTATTGGAATCATATTTTATAAGGGGTTTAAAATAAGCACAGGGTTGTGGCCCTGGATGTAACAAAGCACAGAGAGAACAAAGTAACACACCTAGATAATGTCCCTGGGGCCATGTTAGGGTTTCCTTCTTCCTCCTCCCTCCACATGAGGACATAAACTCAGCTGCACGGTGTGGGATGGCTAATTTTCATGAACATACTCAGGATATTAACATGAGTTTAGAATATTAACTTCACAAGGTCAGTTGAAAGCAAGATTTGTTTAAACTTTCAGCCATTTCCAGGCTAAAGGACAGGGAAGAGCACAAAAGCAATAAACTATACAAACACACATAACAACATTTTTAAATTTTAATTTGCTGGAATCTTAGATATCATAGCACTGCTTAGGAAAGATGCAATGACAGTTACATGTTGTGACTGCACCTGTCCCTGGGGTTTGGCCCTTGAGTGCCACCAAGTGGTCATGAGTGCCCCTGCAGTTCCATCCCCTCCTGTGCCCTGCAGATGTGGTTTGCATCTGGGCTCTGCCTGACTTCCTCTCACAGTGTGTCACAAAGTAATAATTGGGTGTGCCTTTATCCCTCATGCTGTTCAACTTTAAATAACCTTCTTTCTTTGTTGTGTCCCTGGTGATGCCAAGTTGGGTCTGATGAGTTGGGTTATAGTCTGCTTTCCCATCAAAAGCCATGGTAGCAACCCACTTCAGCCACTTTCTTGGAGCTTGGAAAATCAAGATCACACTATTGCTGCTTAAAGAGACTCCAGAGACAGTGCAGGAGAGGGTCAGGGTCTCTGAGGGCTTCACCAAGCCAAGTCCAAACAATTGAGAACAAGGAGAATTTCAGTGAGTCCTGTGCTCAGATGCATCTTTCCCATTACCTTCAAGTCTGAATCCTGAAACCCTCACATCTGGGAGCTGCCACCAGGAACATGAAGAACCACAAGGGATTCATGCTATTGTGGGTGAGGCCCATGAGGTCCAGGAAATATTTTATAGAATGAGGAGGCACCTGAATTTTATGAACTATGTGCTGTGTTTTCATCTGTTTTCCCCTGTGGCAATTTGCCTCTGGGAGGTAACTCTATGTAAAATGAAAGGGGATGAAAGGAGGTCCTTGTCTTAGGGGCACCCTGGAAGGAGGATGCTGTCTGAGCCCTTGAATTGCTTAGGCCTCTCCCTTGTGTGCCCCTTACCAAGTCCTGTTTCCTCCATTGCCAGGTTGGAGAAGTGTTTAATGAGGTGGTCAGGAAGCCATATGTGTGAGATCATGGATGGCTTTGGGAATTTGGCCATTGTGCCCCTGCTCCCAGGGACATGGACATAATGGAATAATTATACAAAGTGCATAATATGTTTATGTTCCTGACAGTTTTGTTTTTCACAAATTATGTTTGTTTTTTTTTTGAAGTTTCACTGGAGGGAAGTGTGTTTGGCTCCACCTTCTCCACTTTGCTGATGCCATTCCTCAGTACTTACTTCATGAGTGTCATTTTAGCAAGTTGTCAGGGATGTTACATGTTTTCATTAATGTTATTGGTTATTATACCATAGGAGCCAGGAAGGACCTGTGAGTGCCCTCATTTCTGCCCGCTATGAATGCACAAAGAACACATGAACTTCTCCTGTCCCTAATTCATCACACACAAATGGGAGAGGCAAACCACCCTCAGTCTCAATCCCTCCCCTATACACTTATCAATTTAGATATGCATTCTCTAAAATTCCCATTCCTCCTTATCCTATCCTAAACATCTTGAGTGCAGCATTTAAATAATATTGGTGATGTGGATTGAATAATAAAGAAGATAAAGGGCACATATCACTAGCACAAAGATTTGGAGAGACAGTGATGAAAGGTGATCAGTACTCCAACTGCACACTGGCATCACCAATTTGGGGGGGGATGATTTGGGAATTAAGAGAATATCAGCAGAGAAGTTCCATGTAATCTCACAGTCATGGAAGGTTAGGGGAGATGGTGGTGTGAGAGAAGTTTAATGACAGAATGATGGAGCTGTATAAGGTAAATGAGAAATGCACACTAGATATGATGGGGCTGTGGAATACATATTTTTGTTTTCACATCAAGGAGCAATGAAGCAAGGAAATCTACCACTTCCTTCTGAAGCTTGGGGCCCAAGAGCACACTTTCCTTGGAGGAACATGGACAAGTTTTGAAGGATAAATGAAGATTGCTCTTTTATATAAATATTTTTCTCTCAAGTTAGTAGACTTGAGGAGCTTTTCTTAGAATGCCCAGTGAAAATAGTGTGCAACCCACTATGATGTAGCACTTCATGTTATTGGGCAGGGGGAAGGAAGAATGGGAAATCCTGGCACAGACTTTGGTGCAACTTCTAGGTGGTCCACATTGTACTCTCTGTCTTGTGTGACTTCAAGGACCAGATACTTGCATTAATTTAAGGCAATGTTATTTATCATTGTCATATTCAACATGATCATTGTATCACACATGCAATATTTGCATCTATATCTGTATCTATATCTATATATCTATTTCCACAAGCAGGTAATAACATTAAAATATGTTCTCAGTTTGAATCATGGATACATTAATACATCATAGCACTGCTTAGAAAAGGCACAATGGCTGGTCTCTGGGAGTTACATATTGTGAAGCAAGGAAACTGTACCCTAGGCAAGGTCAGGAAACCCTCCTCAGTCACTCTCTGAACCTGTCCTGGAGGTTGGTCAATGATCACCCCTTATTTTCTGGCATACCCCTACAAATCAACTCCCTCTTGTGCCCTGTACAGGTGGTTTTACCCTGGGCTCACACTAACTTCCCAACACTAAGTCTTTTCCACAGTAATACACAGCATGCCCTTGGCTCCCAAGCTGTTCAGGTTTAAAACAAATTTGTTATTGGATTAGTCCATGGTGATGCCCAGTCAGTAATGAAAGTTGTGTTTTTTGTGTTCCCACCATTTCATGTTGTACAAACACACTCCAGGCACATTACTGGAGCTTGGTGGATCCAGCTTATATTATTGGTCATGAAAGATATTCCAGATGCAGTGCAGGTGAGGGGCAGGGTCTGTTGGGCTTCTACATACCAGGTCTCATCTCCTGCAGCTTTACCTATGACAGGGCACCTGAGGACCAGGAAAACCACAGTGAGTCATGTGCTCAGATCCATCTGTCCATTACTTTCATGTCTGAATCCTGAGACACTCACATTTGTGCAGTGTCACCAGAAACAGGAAGAACCCCAAGGGCTTCATGTTCTTGTGGATGAGGTCCATGGTGTCCTGGAAATGTAATCCTGATAAAGACAGACCGGAATTTAAGTACATATTTGATGTGATTTCATCTGGTTACCTAAGTTGCTTTTTAAAAGTGTGAAGTATCTATGTAAAGATTAAGGGAGAGTGGGGAGTTTCTTTCTTGGGGCTTTTTTGGGAAGAGGATGCTGG
Organism: Cabassous unicinctus; assembly: GCA_029593785.1. NCBI lineage: Eukaryota > Metazoa > Chordata > Mammalia > Cingulata > Chlamyphoridae > Cabassous > Cabassous unicinctus. The sequence continues at coordinate 6,622 of JAQZBX010110544.1, forward strand.
ATATGTAGAGTTCTTCCTATTTCCCTAAGCCCAGGGTCATTTCATTCCAAGCCAGAAATTTGCTAAAGGAGCTCATCAGGGAACCAGATATGGCAGAGGATGAAGTATGACATTGAGAATAGGATCAAATTGGGAATACATTTAAAGGTCCAATACCTACCTCAAATCCAAGGCCCACAAAATTTTGAGAAACCCATTTTGATAATTTTTTTTCATATGTTACCTCAAGTTTTTTATATATTCTAAGACTTTGAAGCAGCAAGAGAATGTAGGAATCACAGTGAATTCAGATAAAACTGTCAACAATTGTTTTTGCTGTGAATTTGAATGATTTTCAGTTAATTACTACCTTAGGAGAACATATCATTAACTCAAATATGTTAATTCCTGGGCATATTTGAGGGTTACATTGCAGGTAAATTCAGTAATGTTAGCTTATCAATATGTTTATCTTTGATACATTATACATAAATAGTAATTGTCAATGCTGTTCAAATCACACATAGCTTCCTAATCATATATTTCCTTGTGCAATCTGCATATCTGCAAGAAATGTATGGACCTAGTGTTCTCTCCTTGTGTTCCAACGACTCCACATATGCTCTTACATTTAAAATAGTGACAGTTTGTGGAAGGTCCCCTGTCTTATATATGTTGACACAGGAACCTGTTCTTTAAGAACAACTCAGGTGTGCTAGAAGTGTCCAGTACTGGCACTCGGTATTACTAAATTTTGGGTTCAGTGAAATGGTTTCCATTCCTTCAGGCAAAATGATATGCATGACCCCTGATTATAGAGCTGCAGAGGGGATGGTATACAGAAGGAATTAGTTTGCCATGGTTTGAGGCAATCACATTGTCAAGGAAGCAGGTCTCCTTGAGAAATTACTTGAGCGTTACCTTCCTGAGACCATGTGTTACTAAATCCTGGGATTGTCGCTGAGATCCATAGATCCATAGATCTGTAGTGGTGGAGATCACAGCACAGTTCCATCCCTTCCTTGTTCTTCAACCTTGAATACATGACATCATTTCTCCATTCTTCAGGCTGAGTAAAGGTAATTTTGGAATTTTAGAAATAACATTATGTGTGAGTTTATAGGTTTCCAGTCCTGTTAGTTGTATTATTTGTGTGATTATGCCCCCAGGAACTAGAAGGGATTTCTAAGAACCTCATTTGCATGAGGAACACCCACTCTGTTTCTGCCCTAATTTGTCACACAAGTGTAACTGGGGAAGGTCAATCCCTCTCAACCTCAGTGTCAACACCTCTACATTGACTTATTTGTATACATTTATCTCTGAAAATTGCTTTACTCTATTTCATTTTATGAACATATCCTTAAATGTAGCATATAAAAAATTGGGTGTTCATTAACATTATTCATGTAAAATATGTAGTATATATAATATCTCATAGTAGGTTATAGGAAAGTCACAAGAAGTAGGATAAGCTGGAACATATGAACAAATCTGGAACCACTTCTTAGGGCCAGGGAAAGTGGGATGAACTACTGTGGGATGACAGAGAGTAAGAGGTGGCATTCAATATCCAGAGCCAGGTTGCTCAGATGGCCGTTGAGTGTTCCTTATTGTAAGATACCGATGGCTTTTGAGAGATAATGCCATAAATTATTGTATTGTATAGCATGAGTGAATATGTAGATGAGTTGCTAAGATCTATTCATCCCAGGAAAGAAAGAAATATTACGCCCTAGGCCTAAAAAGAGCTTAAGATTTTTGTGGAGACTTTTAATGTCAATATTGGGTGGAACCTAGAAAATGTTAAAAGGCTGCTGGGAAAACCCAAAAGAAATTAGGAATTTGTGAATGGAGAACACAGTAGTAAATGATTAAAAGAGATGCCTTTGAAGGTACCTGATATGATCGCATAGAGAGGAACCAACAACCATGACAAGAGGGAGAGAAAGAAGTTAGCTCTGGGTTTCATTTTGAAGCCCATATGATGGCTTCTTATTTCCCTTCAAAGAAATAAGTGTATAAATTAAGGATGTTTTGTGAATAAGATAAAAGTGAAGACTATATGTTGAATATAATATGTATTGTTATTGGAGCAATTTTGAAAAGGGGCAGCATGAACTCTATAGAGAAACATAGCAGTATTCCTCAGTAATGTTCAGTTAAGGTTAATTTGGTATTGCTCCATATATACGACATCACTCTACTATTTTTTGTATTCTCTAGCCTTTATTGGAGTTCTTTGTTTAAACAGTAGGATTATAAAAGAAATATCCATATTTAGGCAAATTTTTTTTGTGATTCAGTCCATAAAGATTTTAGAGTAATCAATTTTGTTTTATATGAAATATGTTATTGAAAATGTGGGTACTGATCTGAAAGGAGGAAAAGCATTAAAAATAAGTAAGTATTTATCTAAAGAGAATCATTTCCCTTGCCCATTGATTACAAAACCACAGATTAATTCAAATAACAACTCCTCACAGGAACTGATACATCTGAGTTAATATGTTAAGTTATAGTCAGCATTATTGATACAATTTCATTCTCTCCAAAAGGGATCATTGCCTCAGGAACATGTGACATAGTTCCAGGTGAGAAAGGAGAGATGGACTCTTTGGAGTATTCCTAGTGCTTCAAATAAGAATTTCAAAAGTAATGCTCTGTAAGTTGCTCCAGTTCAGTTTCTTAACCCCATAGGACCCTTGATGCTTCTGTCACCATGTTCAAACATTATGGCAGTCAACTAGAGGACAGGACTGACCTGCTTAGCATATCAGAGAGGAAAATTGAGGAAATCAATGACCTGAGTACTTACATACCTGGATTCACCAGATTAAAGTCACTTACACCCAGTCTACTTGTTTCATTGGATAATGAATTGCCTAGTTATTTAGGAGTTCCCATGGTCTTCACTTTAGTTTCTGCTGAAAGAGCCAAGTTTAAAAATGGAGAGGTATTAAGATGAGGTAACAGTTTTGAAAATTAGCCTGAGATTCAGATAATTTCAAAATGAGTGTGTGGTGAGCATCAGAAAGACCTGTAGACTTGGATGAATCCCAATTTTGTGGTCAAAGTGGAGGGGCCCTATTTGGGACATGTGCTTGAGCAAATTTTATAATTTGGTCTAGAGTGAGATGACTTTGGCAGGACTTAGCAATCCTATCATGGAAAAAGAACATGTATAGGGCATATGATTGTTTGGTTCATATGTCAACTTGACCAGGTTATGTTTGGGCCAGCAAAAACTGGCCTGAGAGTTACATCATCAGTTATTTGATTGATCCTGTGTCTGATTATATCTACCACCAGATAAGGAGATTCAAAAATGAGAGAAGTCTCATCCAATTAATTGAAGTCCTTAAAATGAAGGTAATGATTTCTGCAATAAGAAAGAAGAATATCCAATCTCTATTTTATACAGCCCACTTCTCCTGGGGAATTCATTGAAAGCTTTCCTTGGTGTTTCTAGCTTGCAGCTTGCTCTACATAATTTGAACTTGCCCATCACCACAATAACATGAGCCAAATCCTATGAAAAAAACTTATAATATTCACATATATTTATATTTTACATATATCCTCTTAGTTCTCTTTCCCTGGCAAACCCTGAATGATGCAAAAAATAAGTTACTCCCATGGGGAAAAGTTAGAAAGCAGAAGTATAGGATTAAGAACAAGACTCAAATTGAGCACAAGAATTGCTAACATTGATAACAGAATTTGGTGACTAATGAGAAAATTAGAAGCCAGATAATCTAAG
>JAQZBX010110545.1:0-10363 GCA_029593785.1 Cabassous unicinctus
GTGTAAAAAGCCTTTCCCCAAGGGCTTTTGTCAAAAAAATTAGAGGAAATTGATTAACTTTGCTGCTGTCTAAGGCAGTAGATAACCATTGGAGCTAACAATATGCTGACCAAAAAAAAAAGTAAAAGGAAAGGCTGGGGAACGAGATGTCCGTAAGAGTTTTGAAAAGCTTGGGCACACTCCTGGAATCTAGAAGGATGAATGGGGCTGTGTGCATGCTCAGGAAGGACTTGAGAAGGCCCTAAACTCTCACTTCTGGTTGACTTTGAGCTCTGCACAAGCAGAAAGTGAAGGCTAAAGCAGTGTTGTCAGGTGCCTGGCTGAGTGTTGAAGACATTCCCTAACATACATACAGAGCCCCTTGGCAAAGACTGGAAGACATTTTGGTTCCAGGCATTTAAGAAAATCTTTGTCCTATTATTAGTTAACCACTAAGCTAAAAAAGCAGACTTCATTTGCTACACACAACAAAGAATATAGACTTTACAGAATTACTTCACTAAGCAAACAGAAAATTCACTCAGCAAACAAACAATAACAATTGCAACAAACAGCAACAACAACCCTGGGGAGCATGGAGAACCCAATTTCCAGTGTTTCCACATTATATTATTTAAAGTGTCTAGTTTTCGATAAAAAGTTATAAGACATGAAAAAAAGTATGGCCCATATATAGGTAAAAGAGTAGTCAAGAGAAACTCTCCCCGAGGAAGCCCAGACATTGTATTCACTAGGCAAAGACTTTAAATCAGCTATTTTAAATATACTGAAAAAGGTAAAGGAAACCTTGTCTAAAGAACTAAAGGAAAGTATGAGAATTATGTCTCACAAATAGAGAATGCCAATAAAGACATAAAAATCATAAAAAAGAATCAAATAGAAATTCTGGAGATGAAAAGCACAATACTGGAAATGAAAATTTTACCAGAGGGACTCAACAGCAGATTTGAGTGGGCAAGAAAAAATCAGTGAACTTGAAGATAGGTCAATTGAGATTATCAGTCTGAGGAAAAGAAAGAAAAAAGAATGAAGGAAAATGAACAGAGCCTCGGAGAATTTGATGGAACACCATCAAACATACCAACACACACATAATGGCAGTCCCAAAAGAAGAGTAGAGACAGAATGGACAGAAAGAATATTTGCGGAAATAATGGCAGAAAATTTCCAAAAAATGGTAAAAAGCATTCACCTACACAGCCAAGAAGCTCAACAAACTCAAATAAGATAAATTCAAGGAGATCTACACGACACATCATAATCAAACTGTTGAAAGCCAAAATCAAAGAGAGAATCCTAAAAGCAGCAAGAGAGAAGCAACACATCACATGCATGGGATCCTTATAAGATTAACAGCTTATTTTCATCAGAATCCATGGAGACCAGAAGACAGTGAGATAGCATATTTCAAGTGCTGAAAGAATAAGACTGTCTTCCAAAAATTCCATATTTGGCAAAAGTACTCTTCACAAATGAAGAAGTTAAGAAATTCTGAAATAAACAAAAACTGAAAGAATTCATGGGTAGTAGACCTGCCTTACAAAAAATGCTAAAGGGAATCTTTCAGGCTGAAATGAAAGAACACTAGACAGTACCTCAAATTCACATGAAGAAATAAAGAGCATAGGTAAAAGTAACTACTTGTGGAAATATAAAACACAGTATACATGTGTTTTTGTTTGTAACTTTTTTCTCCTATCTCTTTTAAAGCACAACTGCATAAAGCAATAATTATTATTAAAGTAAAATGGAACAGGGTGAAGCTTGTCCTTCAGAACTCGTAGAAGCTAATTCTTAATTCACCAAGCTGCAGTATTTGTAGCTCTTTAAACAGCCAGCAAAGGGACAGGAAACTCATATCAAACTGAAGTCTGTTTCAATTTTTTAAGGCAAGACAAATGGTAGCTTATGAACAATAAAAAAAGATTGCTCTCACCATCCCAGTCTTATACCTCTCTCTCCATTATTTTTTCATCTTGCCCCCCTTCCCCCATTTTTTCTTCTTTGGTTTTGAGTACCCGTGAAAAGAAGTGTGCTAGATGCAGGAAGAGTGAGGCTGAGTCTGGAAGTTGGAAACACTTTATTAAAAGCACATCAAAGAGCAGAGCACCCCGACCTGGTAATGGGAACATGGAAGAAATTGGTTCAGCAACATAAATAAAAATGATGGAAAAAAAAACATTGCTGCTAGTCAGAAGAAATTGTGTTGGAAATGAGATTTTAGTTCTGTGCCTCAGCCACTTAACAGATTGCTTCTTCACCTCTCTAGCTCTCTTTGTGTAGGACCTATTCCTTTTTTATCCCAGACCCCCTTATAGAATTTCTCCATGTCACTGCTCTTTGATTCTTTTAATCCCATCTTCTATTCTGGTTTTCATTTGTTTCATACATGCAGCTTTGACTCAGGGCTGGCTGTGGCCCAACACACTGAATTCTGGAAGTTTACCTCCTAAGAGGAGAATCAGGAAGAAGAGAGACTGTAATGACCTTCTTGCTGAGCTAGCGAGTCCTGCGAGGGGGTGAAGAACAAGAGTAAAATTCTTTGACTACCATTTTGGTCAGAGCCATCCCAAATGAAGCAAGACAGCTCTGACAGGCTTTAAGGGGCTGTCCTAATTTGACCAGATAGCTGGTCAGTGACTCACTGAGACAGGGTTGGCAATAGAGAAATATTTTTTCAGCCAGTACTAAAAATAGACACAAGGCTTATATGCATACATACTGTACATTCAGCTCATGCCACACAAAGGCTCCTTTTCTTCCCCATTCCTCTCAAGCTACTTTCTCTTTGTAGGGCTACACATGATGTTCACTTTTACCCGATTTCTTCCTCCTGTGAGGGGTAGAGGGTAGAGTGGGGAGGTACACAGTGTGATTTATCCTGTCTGGGTCCACCACTTCCTGGGGATGGCCTGACCTGGGTGATCATTTTTAGCCTGGTATTTCCTGGGCATGGGCCAGAGACTGAGGCCAGCAGCAGGAGAGGCAGAGACAGCACAGGCTCCCGAACAGATTCATCAATGATGAGCTTTCACTGGGGAATGAAATGGCTGTCTCATTTATAACTTCTTTAGGATGGAAATACTGCAGGGACTGTAACCTTAATGATTAAAACTCATTGAGGGGAAAGGCTACTTAAATCCCTAAAAAACTGGAATTCTGTTATATGTTTCAAGAAAGGCAGGATACTTGGGTAGCTGTGTTTTAAAAAGTTTCTACAAATTATAACTCCAACTTCCAACAAAGTATTTTGAGCAGGTGGACCTGTTTTCATGACCAGATTAGACTCATTTATATTTAGGAACATTAATTTCTATGAAAGCAGCATGTTCCTGCCTTGGAAAACAAAAACAAAACAAAAACAATTTGCCCTTTCAAATGAGTTAAACCTATCCCATGATGCCATTTGCACAGGAAACTATTCCCATAAGATTCTTAGTGGCTCCTTTGGGAGAGTTCATGCAGCTACTCATAGCCACAAAAGAGCCCCTATTCTCTCTGAGCTCTCCTCCCCATAGGCACTGGGGAGCCTCCAGAGCTGAGAGGAGAAGGTGTGTGTTGGGTGGCTTAGCTTAGAACTTGAAATACATTTTCTCATAAAAATAGCACCATAAACTGAAATATACTATCAATTTTATTTTTCTGATTACAGGTTAATATAGGCTTTTGTGGACTGGCTTGGGAACTAATTTACAATCTAGAATATTATTTCTCTCAGAAAATTACTTGCAAAGACCTTTTGAAATAGAACCCCTTTATAAGTCAGTTTTGACTCAGCAGATCCTCTCCTCACAGGTGGGTACAAAAGGGAATTCAACTCATCCCACATTAAATGGTAATAAGGTCTGAAAGTGTGGCCTGTCAAAGGAAATTTAATTATACTTTATTAGGTTACTTTATCTTGAGAGGTAACCAGAGTCAATTGTGAATCCCAAGAAAAAGGTATATTTATTAGTTTCAAGATCCTTCTTTGTTGAAGCCATTTGTGAATAAAATGATAAATAAGAGCAATGTAAAAGCATCTGGTCTTCCAGCTAAAATATTACCACTTTCACAGTTGTATTGTCTTTCAGGCTTGTCACAGCCACTTCCAAGCCACTGACTACCAGAAACCTCATAATACAAATCTCACAATATACTCCTTGTGACGTGGGCAGGAGGCAGATATGAGGTATTATTGTATCACCTTGAATAGCTCATGCTAGGAGAACCTCAATAAGCGGCTATTTACAGAGAAAGCCACATGCAGAGAATGGTTTTGAAGGAACTGTGTCCAAATAATTATTCAGAGATGATGCCAAATGAGACCATGAGAAAGGGAAAGTCAAAAGAGATGGTCAAGAAGAAATCCCTCTACTAAAGGATTTTAAGGGCTTGGAGTGTCTTTCTTCCTCAAGGAAAAGGGTTTGTTTCCATTACTAGTTGAGCAGATGACCTTTCACCCTCAGGGCAAAGATAATAGCCAGTAAACCACAGAAGCAAGCCCTCCTTTATTAAATTTCGCTTAAGTTTCTTTCCTTGTCTTTCAGTTTTATCCAAGTATGAAAACCAGATTACTGTTTTCACTGACTACCTAGAAGAATTTCCAGATACAGATGAACTGGTATGGATCTTAGGGAAGCCGCATCTTCTTAAAACAGGTGAGTTAAAAAACAAAACAAAACAAAAAAACAGGTGAGTTTAGGTAGCATTTGTCTATGAGAATCCAAATGAGGTGGGTGCCCAAAGTTACTGACCTATACTTTTTTCCTCCTTGGGTTATCAGAGCATTGCCTTGATCAGTGTTAAGGCTACTCAGAGGTAGATTTACCTTACAGCCAACGGAATTTATGACTCAGGCCCCTTGTTTGCAAGGGCCCCTTCTGAGGCCTTGAGAGGTTCTAGTAGTGTATTCACATGGTTATAGGTTTTTATGCAATTTGCAAAAGGAAGGTTTTTTATTTTTTTAAAAGGAGAATCCCCAAATTCCATTAAGCCTCAGGTTTCAGAACACATGGACCGACTCCTGGTGTCACTAACCAGTATCTCAGTCTTTGGTGACTGGACTATATATCTCTAATACCTTTCACATCCTTTTTTGTCTAGATAGAAATGCTACCACCCAGGGGACTTCTAAATAGCCCATGGCCGTCAGAAGCAATATCGGTCACCAAGGAGTCTTGTGTTTTACCTTTTTGCTGACTGTAGCACTGTCTGAGTTTGTTCGGGCTGTGTATAGAGCTTTTATCCTCTGCAGTTCGATGGAAAGGAGGCTTGAAACTTCTTCCTTACCCTCACCTTCTTTTAGATTGGGAAACACCTTTTAACCTAAAACTGCTAATGAGCAGGCACTCAGATAAAGCCTGAGCTCAGAAAGAAGCCATTCTGAAGTTAGTATCAGTCTGAAGAGAGATCCTCTTCAGAAGCCCTAGCATGGAGTGAAGAACAGGAAGAAGCTGATCAAAAGGGCAAGAGAGGAAGTTAAGCATTTTCTAGCTCCTCCTGAATTTGGCTTCCTTATTTTGATTGTAGAATTGTGAACAATAGAGAGATCCCAGGGCTGGCAATTAGGAGCCTTTTTATATTCAGACTCTTCTCCTAACTCAGAAAAGTTATTTTTCTGGATCTTAACTTTCTTCACCAGTAAGGAAAATGAAGGGATTGGAGATTCTCCTTTCTAGTTCTGCATTCCATGATAATATGAATCCCCAGGTTGCCAAATACACCCACATTCAAATGTTTAGTTGGGAAATCCTTTCCAAAGTGAAATTATTGTTAAAATGTCTACACAACTGCCCCAGCCTTTCTAGCATATAGGCAAACTGGAAAGATTAGAGAATGTCAGAGGGAGTGAGTGGTGTGAACATTTGAGAGGCAGGGTATATAATAACAGCTCACATTTGTCACAGGCTTACTGCACGCCAGGCACCATAAGCATTTTACATGCAGTATCTTATTGAATACTTAGAACAACTCTTTGAAGTGGGTGCTATTATTTCACCCATTTAACAGATGAGGAAACTGAAGCCCAGAGAGGTTGTGACAAAGTCACACAGCCAGTAAGTAGCAGAGTCAGTGTTCAAACCCAGGCAGAGTATAAGTCTAGAACTCCTACCTTAACCATTATACATCTGCTTCCCAATATGTGATAGGCACTAGGCACATGAAGAGGAGGGAAAATCCAAACATCTTTACTTTCTGATTTGTTCAAGGGAAAGACAGGAGAAAAAAATAGAAAATATTGGCTGAAATTTAAAATTTCCCTTTCTTTTTTTAATGTGCAATGGCTATAAGTTTTATACAGGATACAAACATGGGTGTGTTGGTGAGAAGGAGGAGAGAGAAGACTGAGAAAGACAGAACCACATCAAAGGACAGATGGAAATGGAGAAGCCATATTTGTGGCCATCAAAGTAAATTTATGTCATAAAATACAAGAAAGCACGCTTTGAAAAAGACACAAAAACTTTTGTGATATTATATATCCATTTATATTACAGTGCTGGTTACACTAGACATTATGGATTAATTTCTTATAAACTTAATTTGCTTAGCAAGGAGATATACTTTTAAATTAAACTCACAGACACAAACACATACCCTACTTTTAGATAACTGACAATGGGTACTGATAAGGGATCCAACCAAATATCATTATTCAGGGACTGATTGCCTTGTTAGTGGGTTATCCAGGATCCTTTCTTTTCCTGTTTACTTTTGGCCATAACCCTAGTCTTAGTACCCTCCAGGGCACTGGAACTCAATGAGAAGAAGACAGGAACCATCCAGCATCATTGTACCAGTAGGTAGCTCAGGTTAAAACATAGGTGGAGGAAAATATCAAAATTATTTGCCTGAAATGAGATTGGGTTGCCTCTGAATTTCCCGAGCCGTGTAACAATGTAATATACTGGTTATTGGAAAATGAATTGATTTGCTGCTGGCCCCAAAATCAAAGGCAGATATTTTTAGTTGGGATCTGGTGGTTTAATTTTAATTTCACATTTAATTACAGAAAAATCTAAGCTGTTGTCTGATGTCAGTGCTCGTCTATGGTTTACATACAGAAGGAAATTTTCACCTATTGGTAGGTATATCATTTATTGTACTATTCTTTCTTTCTCATAGATAGGTTGCTTGAGGTATCAGTGACTACAGAAATCTCAAAATTAATAGCTCAGACTGGCAAAGAATTTGATCTAGGGGAGTAGATAAGCTTCATACTATATCCAAAAAGTTTCATTGCTAGAGTACTTCCTTATGTATGATTCTGTGGTGTTATTGTGCAAAGCCAGATTATTTTTGAGCCCTTGTCCGAGTGTTCAGGCACCAGATGCTAATTCTTTTGTTATTTCTAAGAGCAAGGGAAAAATCAAATAAACTATTTTTTTTTAATTAGAAAAGTTACAGGTTTACAGAAAAATCATGCAGAAAATAGAGTTCTGACATAATCCCCTCACACACACACAGTTTTGCCTGTTATTAACACTTTGCATTAAAGTAGTACCTTTGTTACAATTGATGAAACAATATTATAACAATTGTTCTATTAACTATAGTCCATAGTGTACATTAGGGTTCACTGCGTTGTACAGTCCTATGGTTTTTTATTAAATTTTTATGTTATCAACATATATGCAACCTAAAATTTCTCCTTTTAACCACATTCAAATATATAATTCTGTGCTGCTAATTACGTTCACAGTGTTGTGCTACCACCATCCATTACCAAAACTTTTCCATTACCCCAAACAGAAACTCTGCCAATTAAACCTTAATGCCCCATTCACTACCCCTACACCAGCCATTGGTAACCTGTACTCTAACTTCTGACTCTATGAATTTTATATTTCTAATTATTTCATATCAGTGAGATCATATACAATATTTGTCCTTTTGTGTCTGGCTGATTTCACTCAACATGGCATCTTGAAGGTTCATCCATGCTGTTGCATGTTTCAGAACTTTATTCCTTTTAATAGCTGAATAATATTCCATTGTATGTAAAATATACCACATTTTATCTATTCATCTATTCATCATGGACAGTTGGGTTGCTTCCATCTCTTGGTAATTGTGAATAATGCCACTATGAACTTTGGTGTGCAAATATCTGTTTGAGTCCTTGCTTTCAATTCTTTTGGGTATATCGCTAGAAGTGGAATTGCCAGGTCATCTGGTAATTCTGCACTTAGCTTTCTGAGGCAGTGCCAAACTGTTTTTCCACCAACAGTGAATGAGTATTCCTATTTCTCCATATCCTCTCCAACACTTGTAATTTCCCATTTTTAAACTAGTAGCCATTCTAGTGGGTGTGAAAAAGTGTATCTTATTGTGGTTTTGGTTTGCATTTCCCTAATGACTAATGATGTTGAGCATCTCTTCATGTGCTTTTTGGCCATTTGTATATCTTCTTTGGAGAAATGTCTATTCAAGTTTTTTGCCCATATTTTAATTAGGTTGTTTGTCTTTATGTTGACAAGTTATAGGATTTCTTTATATATTCTGGATATTAAACCCTTATTGGATATGTGGTTTCCAAATATTTTCTTCCATTCTATAGGTTGTCTTTTTACTTTCATGATGAAGTCCTTTGATGCACAAAAGTTTTTAATTTTGATGAAGTCCCAATTATCTAGCTTTTCTTTTACTGCTTATCCTTTTGGTGTAAAGTCTAAGAAACCATTGTCTAACACAAAGTTCTGAAGATGCTTCCCTATATTTTTCCAGGTATTTTATAGTTTTGCTTCTTATATTTAGGTCTTTGACCCATTTTGAGTTAATTTTATATATGGTGTGTATGTGTGTGTAAAAATGGGGTCCACCTTCATTTTTTACATGCGGATATCCAGTTTTCCCAGCACCATTTGTTGAGGAGACTATTCTTTCCCCATTGAGTAGACTTGGCACCCTTGTAAAAAATTAATTGACCATAGAGGTGAGGGTTTATCTCTGAACTCTCAGTTTGATTCCATTGGTCTTATGTCCATCCTTGTACCAGTACCATACTGTTTTGATTACTGTAGCTTTGTAATAAGTTTTAAAATCTGAAAGTGTGAGTCCTCCCACTTCATTCTTCTTTTTCAAGATGGTTTGGCTATTTGGGGTCCCTTATCCTTCCATATATATTTGATGATTGGCTTTTCCATTTCTGCAAAAAAAAAAAAGCTGTTGGAATTTTGATTGGGATTGTGTTGAATCTGTAAATGGCTTTGTATAGAGGTGACGTCTTAAAAATATTTAGTCTTCAATCCATGAACATGGAATGTCCTTCCATTTAATTAGGTCTTCTTGGATTTCTTTTAGCAATGTTATGTCGTTTTCCATAAACAAGTCCTTTACATCCTTTGCTAAATTTATTCCTCAGTATTTGATTCTTTTACTTGCTATTGTAAATTGAATTTTTCTTCATTTCCTCTTCATATTGTTCATTACTAATATATAGAAACATTAATAAGTTTTCTGTGTTGATGTTTCTTCCTGCCACTCTGCTGAATTCATTTATTAGCTCTAGTAGCTTTGTTGTGTTTTTTTTTCCTCAGCATTTTCTCTATATAGGATCATGTAATCAGGAAATAGGGAAAGTTTTCATTCTTCCTTTCCAAGTTGAATGCTTTTTATTTTCTTCTTCTTGCTTAATTATTCTGGCTAGAACTTCCTGGTCCAATATTAAATAACAGTAGTGACAGTGGACATTCTTGTCTTGTTCCCAATCTTAGAAGGAAAGCTTTCAGTCTTTCACCGAGTATGGTGTTAGCTGTGGGTTTTTCATATATGCCCTTTATCATGTTGAGGAATTTTTCTTCTATTTCTAGTTTTCTAAGTGTTTTTAATCAAGAAGGGGTACTGGATTTTGTCAAGTACCTTTTCTGCCTCAATTAAGATGATCATGTGGTTTTTTTCCTTTGTTGTATTAATATGGTGTATTATATTGTTTGATTTTCTTATGTTGAGCCACCCTCACATACCTAGGATAAATCCCACTTTACTATGGTGTATAATTCTTTTAATGTGGTGTTGGATTCAGTTTGCTAGTATTTTATTGAGGATTTTTATATCTATATTCATAAGGGATATTGGTCTGTAATTTTCTTTTCTTGTGGTATCTTTATTTGGCTTTGGTATTAGGGTGATGTTGGCTTCATATAGTGCCTTTGATTTTTTTTTGGAAGAGTTTGAACAGGATTGGTATTAATTCTTTTTGGAATGTTTGGTAAAATTCACCAGTGAAGCCTGGGCTTTTCTTTATTTTTTATCACTGATTCAATCTGTTATTGGACTGTTGAGATCTTCTTTTTCTTCTTGCATCAGTGTATGTAGTTTGTTTCTAGGAACTTGTCCATTTCATCTAGGATATCTAATTTGTTGGCACGCAGCTGTTCAT
>JAQZBX010110546.1:0-10421 GCA_029593785.1 Cabassous unicinctus
CTCTCTGAGACCAGAAACAATGTCTCTTTGGTTTGTCATTTTTATTTCTACAAACTGACAAAGAGCAGACAATCAGTAATTATTAGCAGAATGAATTAACTTATTTTTTCTCAGTGTAGTAAATGTAAAAATATGTACTCTGAGGAAGATAGTTTAGTTCTCCTTAAATATTCAAGTAACTTTCACAAGAAAAATAAATTAGATTTATCATATGATTTTGCAGTGTAGAATCAGTACTAGAGAGAAAAAGTTCTAGAGAAGAAAAGTTTATTTGAATACATTGAAGTATTTTCTAACATCTGAAATATCTAGACATCAATCGTCACATCTCAGGGGAGAGTGAGCTCCCAAAATTGAAAGCTGGACAATGACATGAGAGAAATTTTGTAGAGGCAATTCCATTATGTACCAAGTCTCACCGGGATTTGACAGAAATGCGCTGCACGCGTAAATGGTTTGGAGACTGTGATAAAGGTTGACAGTTACTTGTACAGCATTATTCTAAGTCTGTATTCAGTTACACGAAAAGTGATCATGCTATTTTAATCTGTGTTTGGAGAAACATTGTCAGTCCATGTTGTTGGCTGAGGATAATATTATTTCTCCCAATCCCTAGACCCTAGGAGGGCATTCCTGGAAACAGAGTCACTGCTTAGGCTTGTACTAATCCTTAATAACTTACCTTTGGATTTGTGATTTGTACGTAAAGCTTGATGGGGCAATGGAGCATGCATGGGGGCTTGGGGCCTCAGCTCACAGGCAGTCCCCTCCCACTGATTCTGTGCCTTGGTTTCCAGCTTTCTCCCTGCACCCCTCAGTAGCATTGGGGTCAGGTGTGTCTCCTACAACAGCTCAGGGCAAGGCAGGCAGTGGCCACCCCCAGCCCAGGCTGGCAGTGCTGTAGCATGTTTGGTGGGCAACTTGGCAATTGCTACTCACCCACCTCCAACCTACAACAACAGGGAGGTAGCAATCGCCTGTCCACCGGGTGGGGGTGGCAGGCTCATGGGAAGGGGTGATTAACTTCTTTACCCCCAAGTGTGGTCCTGCATTTTCATTTTCATTTTCATTTTCATTTTCACTGGTACCAGCAAATTACGTAGCTAATACTATCTAGAAACCAAATGTATATCCATTAAGAAAATAGCTACTAAGTCAATGGGAACAGGTTAATGGTATGCGTACGTATGAGTGTGTGCATATATGCTATGTATATCTGTGTGTTTGGGTTTAATGAAACATGTTTTCATGTGGATAAACTTGGGAAGACACTTGAGGGGTCTGATATATTAAAGAACAACAGGTTCTATGGAGGAAGAAATAGTTAAGCATTAAATGTCTTTCAGAAATTTGGGGTATTTCAATGCTTGATTTTGAGATAAAAAATACATAAAAATAGAATAAACATAAACATTTACATAATCAGTCTTTTAGCAAAGCACCATCAAGAAGCCCATGGTACTTTTATTCTGTGATCCAGGCTATTTGTCACTAGACTTCATTATTTATCAACTATCTTATCCCACAGTAGTACAGTGTATGTTTAATTGCACCCATGGCTTTTTCTAAATCAAGTCTCTAGAAGGATATTCAGGGGCACAAAGTAAATAATCAGTACTTGTTTCCCAGGTGGCAGGTTTAATCTGATAAACACAAGCTTCTTCAGTCTGTTTCCCAAAATTAAATTTTAGGAAGTTCAACCTTTAATTCACATTGCTATAGACAGTTTTTACTTAAGAGGGGCCCAGAAACACTTCCATGCCATTGCTCCCACCCTCATCTGTGAGGCTTGAAAGCCCTGGGATTTATTCCATGAATGTAAATAAGCCAGAATTTTTATGGACAAGACACATCCCAGTAACTTCCTTTGAAATACTAACTGATTAAATTTCAAGTGCTCAACCACTTTTTCGGCCCATTACCTTTTGGGGCTAATTCATGGAATTAATTGATACATTGTCTGATGGGTCAAAATCAAATGTGCCGCCGTAGGTGGAAGTTTTGCTCCAATGTGCCATTCTGCTGTAAATCAACCTCTCCTTTTACACTCTAGCGACCTGAGTCCAACTTCTGAATAATATGTGGCACAACAACAACCCTCCAAGGTAATAGATTCTCTTGGACAGAGAATCATCTGCTAATTTTCCCCCAGAAACTATTTATTGCTATGAAGCTTGCCTGTTATAAACAGTAGACTTCCAAGAAACACACAAATCACAAAAAATTTGTATAAATCAGGGTCAGGTAACTTGCCTTGGGACTATTTAATTCAGATATTGCTTCTCCTATAATTTTACTGCTGCAGTGCCTTCCAATGATGAGGCTTTTAGAGGTATGAAAATGCAAATGTATGGAGTGAAAAAGCCAACATAGGTTAACCAAGACTCTAAGAATGTGTGGTAAGTAAATGGCTTTTTAATTTAAAAATGGTGAAGACAGTAGAAAGGATAAAGTCAAATATGTAAACACATTTTGAAAATAATAAAATTAAAGAAAGGAACACGGGGCACTGCATTAGTCAGCCAAAAGGGTGCTGATGCAAAATGCCAGAACTCTGTTGGCTTTTATAAAGGGTTTTTATGTGGGGTAGAAGCTTACAGTTACCAGGCCATAAAGAATAATTTACTTCCCTCACCAAAGTCTGTTGGCACATGTTGGAGCAAGATGGCTGCTGGTCTCCGCGAGAGTTCAGCCTTCCTCTTCCTCCTAAGGCTCCATGGTCCCTGCTTCTTCTGATCTCAGCTGTAGGCTGGAGGGCTTATCTCTCGCCCTGGGGCTCATTTCTCTCCAGGCTCCTCTGCTCTGCTATCTCCACCAGGCTAGCTGTAAACTATCAGGCTAATGGCACATCTCTCCCCAGGGCTCCAATGTCAAAGACTAAACTTTCTCCTTCTACTCTGTGTGAAAGTCTGTTTTCCCAGCTCACTAAGGGGGCAGAGACTCCACACCACACTGAAGTTGCCTAATCAAAGCCCTAATCTTAATTTAATCAAGTAAAAGTGGAACCTCTGAATTTAATACAATCAAATATACCCAGAGGAACAGACCAGTTTACAAACACAATCCAATGCCTATTTTCAGAGTTCATAAACATTATCAAACTGCTACAGGCACCCATAACAATAAACAAATGATAGCATTACTTGGCATCATTGGTATTAACTTCTAACCTCAGAGCCCTGTGCTCTTCCATGTTGATAATTTAGAAACTTTTCTAAACCTGAGGCAAACATGGCTGCCCTACACTAGTATGGAGTATCCTTCAGAGAAGTGTTTAGTCATTCTGATTTCTAGAGTTCCTTTCACTCTCTTTTCAGTTTCAGACTTTTCCAGAGCTTCTCTTGTGGGTTGGTGGGATTCACAACCCCATTTCAATCTTCCAGGCTTACAACTTCCTCTGCGTGCTTAAAGCCCTAGTATTATCCCAATTATCATTTTTTTTGTCCTGAAATTGATCCCAAGCCTTTCATTTTCTGATGCTCCATTTATGTGGATTTATTAAGTTATTGTAATTTTAATGGGCTTTTCATGAGGAAGGGATGGTCATTATATCAATCACATTTGATTCTCTGTAAAATCTGCTCAGCCCAGCTCTGAGCTCAGCTGCAGCTGTCAATCAGTGTCCTGGGAACTCAGTTTCATGCTGAGGCCATCATACTTCATGGGCCTGCCAGGTGGGCTATCTGTCTAAGAACTATTTCCCAACTTCTGCAAACCATGCTCCCACAGCCTACAAATGGGAGAAGGGAACTCCCTTGAATGAAATTAATTTTTAGCAAATGCCTCAATTTCCAGTCTTTCAGACTGGAATTCTGAGAGGGCTTAATGTCTAGGCCAATTATGTTATGTGAACCAGGAAACCAAATCTTCCCATCACCTACCTCTATTGCACCAATGGCCTCTGGTGGTTACTTATGACTGGCCGACAATGGGGGAACAAACTCAGACCTGGTTCCTAGATAGACCAACTCATTATGTGCCCTGTGATCTGAATAAGGACAGACAATGGGGGAACAAACTCAGACCTGGTTCCTAGATAGACCAACTCATTATGTGCCCTGTGATCTGAATAAGGACAGACACTGTACTAAGGAAGCTACATGGGGTAGGGAGCAGTTTAAAAGTCACTGGTGAAGGGAAATACTCCCAGATGGCAGGATGGGAGGGAGTACATATGGATTGTTTACTTTGTGTGGAACTAAGTGCATTGAGATAACTATAGCCATGAACTCCAGGGCATTGGCAAACAGCTTGACTATTAGGTCAGGGTATGGGATAGACAAAGTGAGGAGATCTAAGATAAGGAGAAAAGGCATTTGAATAGACCCAAAAAGTAGCAAAGAATGTAGTTATTGTGTCTAAATTAAAAGCCCACTGGGGAGCATCTACCATGGAGTAGGAACTCAACCATTAAGTGGTCAACCTCCCCAGTAAATATCAGCCAGCCTCTGTCCTTTGCTATCCCAGTGGGCTTTTAAATGGAGTAGCCATGGTAACAGAGGTCAACATAGCAAAGGCTTATGCTTTCCAAGTCTGACCAGTTCATTATCACAAGTGGGCAATGAGGAGAAGGACAATCACTTGGTGGCAACCTGATCCCTGTGAAACTTTTCAGTTCTGCATTTGTACACAGCAGAATTCAAAGCTGCAGTGGTGTTTGCTTTTTTGCAATTGATTTTTCTCTACTTCTATTGCTATCTGAAGGCCTCAAGAATGCTTGGCATATTGATATAATAGCTTACATAATATTGCCTCTATTCAGGAGAGACAATTTTATGCTGAAGGAGGTGCAGTGTTTTATACATGACTGTGGCACTATCTGCCAGTAGCAGTTCAGTATTATTTATGAATTCCAAAAATAGATATTAGATTATGTTTGTAAACTGGTCTGTCGGAGGTTTCACTTTTACTTGATTAAATTATGATTAGGGCTTTGATTAGGCCATGTCAGTAGGAAGTCGAGCCCCGACTCCCTTGGTGGTTGGAGACTCACAGAGAAAACAACGAGGCACCGGAGTTAGTGGGAGTTATAAGCTGGAACCCTAGGAAGTAAACACACAGGAGAAGAACACAGAGGAATAGAGATGACTCCATAGACATGGCAGAGGCCCTGGAAAGAGAGAAGCCTAATAGTCTACAGCTGACCTTGTGAAGAGAGTACAGCAGCTGAGTCCGGGGAGAAACAAGCCCCGAGAAGAGAAGAACCCAGGAAGCCTGAACTCTTGGTAGAGGTCCACAGCCATCTTGCTCCAACACGTGACAACAGACATTGGTGAGGGAAGTAACTTACACTTTATGTCCTGGTAACTATAAGCTTCTACCACAGATAAATACCCTTTATAGAAGCCAACAGATTTCTGGTATTTTGCATCAACACCCCTTTGGCTGACTAATATACTGGCCCTACCATTTACTATACCCACTGGAAGCATGCAACCTGCGAGAACATTGAAAAGAACTGTGCGAGACTCAGTGAAGGTGACAGGTCAGGCATGGCATACTGTCTTCTAGGACGTGGTATATGCATTAAACCATTATCCTAGATATATTCCTGTGAGTCTCAAAATAAAAGTACATGGCACCAGACGTTGAGGTCAGAGTGGCTGCTCTAATCCCAGTGTCTGACTAGCAGATGTTGTTTTTTTTTGTTTGTTTGTTTTGCTTCCCTTCCCTACAACTATAAACTCTGCTGGATTATTCTCTGAGGGAAGGAATGTTTGCAGAAGGGTAAATAGAAGAGTTTCAATTGAAAGTGAAGCTACAGCTACTATGCCGTTATTTCATTCTCATGTTGGTGGAATAGAAGGCAAATCTAAGTATAAATAAATACAAAAAAAAGTTTTACAAAGATCTTGGGGCTCATTAGCCCTGATAAGCAGTCAGCATTGCTATACTATACGATGGGTCTGAGAAGTATATGTTTGGAAGTCAAGGAATTCACTTATTTCTTGTTGAAAAATAAAATTGATCAATGATGCTTTGATGAAAGCAAGGAAGTCAAGGATTCTGAGCACACAAGGGTAAAGGCCTGTGTTGCTTCCAATCCAGGGAAACACTTAGATTAGATGAAGTGATGAATGAGTTTCAAGGTGGGAGATACCAGTTAGAGCCTTGGGACTAACTGCAGCAGTAGCAGGGGCTGTAAATTATTTCACTAAATATATTACATATATTTTTAAAAGTTCAGTAAGCCACCATTTGGAAAGTTACAAATATAGAACACAGGCAGATCTGAGCAGTGCAAGGGGCGCGCTGTACTGAAGGATTTGGGTGTCCTGTTCTAACTCTTGGCCCATCTCTGGTTCCAGCTGCAGCACAGTTCCTTGAGAGGACGTATTCAAGCTCATAGCCTCCCACTTCAGGAGCAAATTTTTCCTTTTGTTCCTTCACTGCCTTAGGGTTTTCTCTGAAGACGAAGTAGCCCATTTGGCCCATGCACAAATCCACAGGGGCAGGGAAATTAACATCACCTCCATGCAAACCTTTAAAAAAAAGAGGATAGATGCTGGTGGATAAATTCCCCCATCGTCCTTCACTTGTGAGAGAATTCAAAGAAGCCTTCTTATCAGCTTGTCTTGGTGGGATCAAAACCCCTTTGTCTACAGTTGCAACCTCAACATCACGTTGAGTTTTCTCTTTGTCTCAGGCTCCTGCTTCTTGAAATCGCTTCTTAAATAACCCAGCTTCTCTCAAAGCCATAGATTTGGTTCAGGTTTCAGGGACAGCAAATAATACCCAAATTATGTAATTTAATTTATTTTGTTAGCACAGTGCATTGAACAAATAATCATGATAGTTTTTATTTTTTAATGAATTGACCTATATGTAAGAAATGATACTAGGCTTTTAAACATAAAATTTAGTTTCTATTTGTTTTGCTTATCATCTTTTTCCTTACCACTTTACTTAAATGTACAAAATTTCAAATATTTTTGGAATGAGATACTATTACTAAGTTAAAAAAAAACAAAATAAAAATTCATATAGGTCTTAGAACATATAATATTTTTAAAAGCATACATTTTTAGACATGTGTTTTTGTATCCTTCTAAAGTATAAATTTCTTACTGTGAGGGACATAAATTATTTATCCTTTCTTCCATTACATTGCCAGCCAATGTGCCTTTTTTGTGTGAACTTCAGTTTTGGGGCCCACATCCTAAAAGAGTTCTGACAAAAGTTAAAAAGTTCAACTTGGTGAAAATCTTGACCAAAATCCAAGATACTTTGGTTAGATACATCATCATTTAGACATTATAAATGCTTCTCTAAATACCAGGCAAATGAATTAGCATTATATGCCTCAATTATAAAATAGAGCAAATAAAAAATTGGGGGAAAACAGAAATACTTCAGATTTTTCATTGATAGAAAATATTTGGTCAGAACAAAATATAATTCTAAAATGCAAGAAATTCTTTAGTAGTTACTACTGATAAAATGTAATAAAACATTTGAATTTAATGTCCAATTGACAGCAAATCTACATTTTCAGCTATTGCTCTTAAAATAATTAGGATCAAGTAACAAAGCTAAACATAGCTATTAAAATCCTTTGCTGATCCCATAATTGTGGTTGTTGTTAAAGAAAAGCATTGAACTCAGCTCTAATCACTTGGAGGAAGCAAGTTTAGTGTACTTTGTTTTACCACCAAAAGCTGAATCGACATGAGACTGTGAATGAACAAGAATGAACATAATAGATGGTTGTAATTTTTTACATAGTGTAAGAAATGAGAAAGTGATTGTAACTTTGGGCTGGTATAGTCAAAGACATATGTATTTAAGTTGGGATAATTTTGGATAGGTACAGAAGTTAAAATACTTTCAAGAGTGATTATGAATACAAGGGAATCTAAAGAAAGAGATAAGAAAACATGGAGAGTTCGAGAGATAATTTGAGTTCAGGAGAGATCTTATAATTGTTAATGATGGGAAATAAAATTAAATATCTAGCATGAGGGAAATGTTATGGAAGATGCTTACACTCAGATGAGTTGTATAGTTAATATAATAGAAGCAAAGCCACAGCAACAAAAGTAATAGTGGCAAATACAAATCAGTTTGTTTGCTTGAAGGTTAAGATTGGAAATAACCCATTGGAGCTGCTACTTTTTACTTGGGATGCTCAAATAATGTAGAAACCATTGTCAAGTATAGTTGTATAGGGCAATTAGCAATGGTCAAAGATGAAAAGAATCTCATCTAGAGAATTTCTCTCCATTCAGAGATTATTGGGGAATTGGGAGTGGGAAAGCTGGAGACACTGATTTTCTTCAATTTAGAAGTGGTGGGTGAACACATTAAAATGGAAGAATGTGTCAATGGAGTAAATACAAATACAGAATCAGGAATAAAGTCAAAGGCCCAAGCGTTACCCATATTTAGAAAGGGAGAAATGGAACAAAAGTGAATAGAAACATATTTACAATTGAAACTGAAAAGTGAGGACATCCAAATTGGAAAACTGTGTATGTAATGGTGAAGACAATCTTTGGAGTGCATGAAGAATATAAGACTCTGGGGAACTCTCAGAAATAGCTGGGAGACACTTTGAGATGGGGCTCAGTCTTGGCAGGTAGGCACTAGTTTTATATTTATATCCAAATATAATGGGATATTTTCGCCTAAAACAGAAGGCATTTTCGTTTCAAATTCACAGTAGGAAAGCCAGGAACAAATGTACTATAATCAATTTTGACATTTCTTCACTCCACAAATAAGCAGGCTGACATAATCATTGCTTTGGTATTTTAGGTTTTTTTTTTTTTTCAAATTATTTTGCCCTTCAACTATGTAATATTTCCTTTTTACTTACTCCTATTGCCATTACCTTATCTCAATCTCCTATTGTGGCATACAAAAATTACAAAATCACCTCTCTGTACATCCACCTAAATAACAAAAATGTCCAAATTGCACATCATGTGGAGTAAGTTAGGCTGTCACATGATGTCTTTTCAAGTGAGGGGTTTCAGAGTGTCTCATTTCATATACTAATAAAGTCTTTATAGGCTGGAAACGTGAGAGAAGTATTATTGAATAAATCTATATACCTCAAATGTTGCAAAGTTCAAAAACACAGATTTAAGAGTATAGAGTTGAAAAACACAAAGAACAAATTACAGTGCTGTGATGGTGTGATGTGCTGCTATTTGAGTTCCCTGAGAAGCAGACTCTTAGATGAAGATTAGCATCAGGAATCTCCTTATTAGAATGAGCACATGTGGAAGGGAAGTAAGAATGAAACTGACCTGTGATTCAGTTGTAAACGAGTCCTTAGTAAAGTCTGCTGAGTATTGTAGAGAGCTGTCCTGAGTTGGGGCAAAGGGGCCAGGTATTTATGCTCCCATTGTTTATTCTTTAGGTGTGGGGCACCCTGAAAAGAAGGCATGAACTTGGGTGAGGAACCACTTCAATTGAGGCAATCCCTGGGGTTGGGGGAAAGCAGTAGGCTTTCTGCTGGACATCCCCAATTAGCTAAGGGAGTAGGTCTTCCATTCCTGTAGGAATATCTGGTCTCCCACTCAGCATCTACCACACCATGATGGGTATATCAGTCCAGTAGAACCTGAGGGAAATACAGTTCCTGGCATCTTGTGCAAAGGCCCAAAATTGAGGAGAGAGATTAATATATTTGGAAACTTCCAGTAGTTTAGATGGCTTGAACACAGAAGTGAGACTGAGAGATAGATATGGTCTATGGTATGTATGGTAAGTATGGGAATTGTTTTGCCATGTGAACAGTTAAAAGCCTCTGAGCGACAGGAAAGGTGGGATTACAATAATGTAATTTACACTTTAAAGGTAGATCTTTTCTTAATTACTTTTTTTAATTTAAAAAAAATTTTTTAAAAGATACTTAGATTATACAAATGTCATATAAACAGTATAGGAAATTCCTATATGCACTGCTCCCCACAGCTCCCACATTTTCCCACATTAACAACATCCTTCATTAGTGAGGCACATTCATTGCAATTGATGAACACATTTTGGAGCATTGACACTAAGCGTGGATTAAAGTTTACATTGTAGTTTACACTCTCTTCTATCCAATTCTGTAGGTTATGGCAGGATTTATAATGGCCCGTATCTGTTGTTGCAATGTCATTCAGGACAATTCCCAAATCCCCCAAATGCCCTTGTATTATACCTGTTTTTCCCTCTCCCTCCCCTCCAGTGGCCACTGCCTCCACATCAATGATATAAGCTCTTCCATCGCTAGAATCACAATAAGTCTATAGTAGAAGACCAGTAAGTCTACTTTAGCCCACAGTTCATTCCCCAATCCTGAGGATTCTGGGATGGTGATGTTCACTCTACCTCTAATTGAGAGGAGGCTGTGATCCCATGGGGCTAATGGATGGGACTCTCTTGCTTGCAGTTGTAGACTCTCTTGGTTCCTTGGTATGTTATTT
>JAQZBX010110547.1:0-10363 GCA_029593785.1 Cabassous unicinctus
AAAAAAAAGCTTGGATTCATATACCATACGAATGTTATGAATACCATTAAGTTAATAATTTCACATTAATATCAAAAGAAAGCATCAGTTGAAATTAAAAACACATTATCAATTCATAACATTTTTATTATTATTGCCAGGTCCTACAGTCAAATCAATATGCAGTGATTGCATGTCAAGTATGCAATCCCTCCTGTTTGTTTCCTAACCTTTTCTGTTGCAAAAGCTCTCAATTACAACAAAACTGATAAGTATATGCCCTTTGCACAGCCCCAAATCAAGTGTTTGATTTTCTCAGTGTATTTCATTTTTATTGGCAATGCATCAAAAAACAATGGGAAAGCCTTTCTCTCTTTCAGTCCTGGTTATAAATATTTACAAGTGCAGAATTTTTTCATAAGCATTACTCTTTGTACGTTTTCAATAGGAAGTCAATCCACTTTGTTATTCTCTGATGATTTTACATTTATCTTATTTTAAAAATAATTGATGCTTATTGAAAAAGGTCAGAAAGTAGGGTGTGATGTCTTCTTTCTACATGTGAAGTGAATTTCCTCATATGAGTATCAAAGATCATTCAAAAAAGTGACATTAAAGCAGAGCCATTTACAAAGGAGAATTAAAATAGATTTGTTTTTATTCAGATCTTATTTTCACACTGTGAGGAGTTCCTGTATTTAGGATGCTAGACATGCTCAAAGAGTTCAGTCATGTGTAATAGAAGCCAATTGGGCAAAGCATCTGAGCCTCAAACTCAAGCTTTCAATACTAACCTGGCCACCAGTGCAAATAAATATTATCTTAAACAGGAAAACAGAATAGCTATCAGATACTTAACCCAATATTTTACCAACTGGGTCCCAAGCTATTTAAGTTAAGCTGTTTAATAATAATTTTAAAAATACATTTAAAATATAAGCATCTGTTCCTAAAGACATAAAAAAATATATTAACTAGCTCTAAAATGATTAAAGCCCCAACCACATGAGAACTTGACAATATTACAAACACCTTTCTATTTTTAGAATCGTTTTTTTTCCCCCAAAACTGTAGGAAATAAAAGCAGACAACACTAATGATATTGTCATAGTATTTGACCTCTTGCTTAACAGATACAGTGAGAGAGCTTGGTGATAATTTATACATAAATTATCAGAACTCAAATCAGCTGAACAGAACTAGCTTGCTATTCCTTCTCTAGATCATTCTTTCAGCAAACTAACATTTCAAATCTACTCTACTGTTCAACCCTCTAAAGAGTTAAATAATTGGGGAGTGGGTGTAGCTCAGTGGTTGAGCACCTGTCCTGGGTTCAATTCAGGCTCCTCCTTTTAAAAAAAATTTTTTTTAAATAATTTATTCCAAATTGTCTTTAGTTTTGCAGAAATGAATATAAAGGCTGATTATTTTCTTTTACAAAATCAATTCTTATGTTTCTACATACTTTTTCCCTGGAAAATTGCCAAAAGTAACTCTTCTCCCTATCTGAGGAAACACTGCCGCTGTTTGTGTATATATATATATATAATACATATATTTACAATTATTAATAGGATTTACAAATATTTGTTGACTTTGAGTAGAAAATACACCAGAAGGATATTTGCAAATGTTAATCATGGTAGGTATTTCTACACAGTAGAATTTAACACGTTTACTTTTTTTGTTTTGGAGGTACTGGGGATTGATCTGGGGACCTCACATGTGGGAAGCTGGTGCTCAACCACATTGGCTTCTCTGAGTTGATTTTTTCATTTGTTTTGCTTGCTGTTTTTGTTTTTTTCAGGAGGCACTGGGAACCGAACCCCGGGATCTCCCATGTAGGAGGGAGGGTGCTCAACTGCTTGAGCTGCATCCACTCCCTAAACTTTTAACATAGATTGCTTTTATAAATAGAAAAAAATTACAATAAAATGACTTTTGTAAAACAGCATCTGGGTCATTCTAGTTAAGGGTTCCTCTGAAATGTTAATATTTGATTATATTAAACCAACATTTTTATTTTAATAGAGCCCCAAATGAACAAAATATTAATTTCTATGTTAATTCAATCAGGGATTTTATTCAAACTTTTAAGACCCTACTGCTAATCCCCATTTGAGAAAAAATTTACTTTTCATTATAAGTGATATACATTAGCCAAAACACCCTATGTCTAGGATTTGTAACTTTTAAAACATCAGGAATTGGGAAGCATATGTGGCTCAAGTGATTGGGCTTCCATCTGCCATATGGGAGGTCCAGGGTTCAATTCCCAGGGCCTCCTAGTGAAAGGCAAGCTGGGCCGTGCAGGAGTGCTGGACCGAGCAGAGAGCTAGCACAGCAAGATGACTCAACAAAGAGAGACAGAGAGGAGAGACAATGAGGGACACAACAGACCAGGGAGCTGAGATGGCACAAGAAACTGTGCACCTCTCTCCCAATCTGGAAGTTCCCAGGATGGGTTCCCGTTGCTGCCTAAAGAGAAGACAAGCAGACACAGAAGAACACACAGAGAGCAGAGAGCAAGGGCAAAACAACGAGGGGGAGGGAAGAGAAATAAATATATAAAATCTTTAAAAAAAAAATCAGGAAATAAGCAGGACATAAATAGTGCAAATCAAGGCTACTGATTAATTCAAAGACTATCCAACTTCATGGAATCTCAAACAATAATACCAAATATAAAATGTGTTTAGTAATTTATTACGTGTCTATTGAAAGTTTCAGCAAATATAGGATTTTAAGCTCCCTCATGGCTCCTTTCACAGGTCTGACTACAGTTTGAAATAAAACAATTTAGACAAAAAATTATGTACTGATTTAAAATATGTGTTTCAATTTTAATCTACTTATTGCTATTTAATAGTAACGCTTCTTTAAATCACATAGCCTTAATTTTTGCATTTATCTGCAGAATGGTAATGATTACTAAATATATGTAATGTTCCATAGTTGGAAACTTGAAATCTTTGGCTTAAAATAAAACCACACTCTATTTAAAGACTAGGTAGCTATGATGCATTTTCTGAATTAAATGTTGAATTAGTTTATTTTTAAGGCTTTAAAAAGTTAAATTCCAGTAGTTTAATGCAGGAGGTATGGACAGAATTTTTCATTCTCTATACAACAGTCCTGAGAGCCATCCTTTATACTTTTATTCGGAAAACACCTTTGGCTGAAAGGAGAGCGTTCCTCCAGATAACCTTCTTAAAAATGCTAGACTAGGGAAGCTGATGTGGCTCAGTCGTTGAGCGCCCTCTTCCCACCTACGAGGTCCCGAGTTGAAACCCCCGCCCCGGGTAACACACACACACACACACAGCTAGATTAACTTAAAATGGTATTTCTAAGAAAGAAAACAACCAGTAAGAGTCATTATAACTTAAGGTTTCACTATATAATGTTATCTGGCTGGAGGGGCATGGGATGAACGAATAAAGGGAGTTTGTGTTTTCTCAACCCCACACCCAAGTGTAAACCTTTAAATTTTGACTTGGAAAAATAACTTTAAAACAGCATACATTTGTCCTTCTTAATTTTCAACTTAAACATAGTGTTCCCTCACGATAAGATCAGTTTCCAGACATTCTAATATTAGCACATAAGAACTTTGATATGCCTATTTAAAATTACAAAATGTACACACGCAAAAATTTCCTTCGCCCTGGTTAGCACTACCCTTACTCTATGAACTATGATTTTAAAGACCCTCATTAATCATAATTTATGCAAGACAGAATCCATAACAGACATTCTGTGAATTCAATGGACATTTGACCGGGTCATTTCCAAGCCTCAAATTTTAGCCACGTTAGCGGGGTGCGGGGGTTGGAATTCTACTGCTTGCTAGTACTTAAGGATCCTCTTGATAACTTTTCATATACCGAGTTCCTTGCAGGAATCTGGCACCCACTCAAAATTCCCACCAGAAAGAAAGCTCTCTCTCAGGCACCACCGCGTGGCTCCGCCCAGAGCGATGACCTGGACTGACCTCCGACGCACACGCACTTGCAGGCGAGGTAGCACCCGCCGAAGAACTTCAGGGCCAAAATGCGGCCTGTGACCATACACACTCGCATAGCTGCTGCCAAGCCAGTCTTCAGGAGCCCCCAGTGTGCTCTGTTCACGAACAAGCACCCTGTCTAAAACCTGACATCTACGAGCATCTGAAGGTACGTTACAAGCTAAAGACTATAGGAAGGAAAAAGGAAGGGTGGCAAGGCAAGAAAGTTCCTTGGAAAGAAAATCTCTATTCTCTGTCAAGGGAATATTGATTTGCTGGACTTCAAATACGTCGTGGGATAGAAATGGCTTACATGGCAAGGTAAATAGCTTTTTTCTTTCTTTTTAAGAGCCCACAACCCTGGCAATAATTTCCACCACACTCCCAAGAAAGGGAAAAAAACGGGAGGGAGGGCACCTCAAGGAGTAAATGCGGTTACTATGGTTACCACTCTTCACGCTCTATTCTGCAAAGGGAGACGGAGCTGTACGCAAAGGCCTTTTCTTTGTCTGCATCCACACACCGAGGGCAAACCTAGCTGCCAGCCCCGCCGGCTGGAGCAGAAGGTTGTAGCGAGAACCAAGGGCACTGTCGAAAATAGGACACCTTTATTTTGGCTTAGTGAGCAAGAACTCCAAGCAGCACCTGATGTTAGCCGGCTTGGACACCACCCCGTCTTCGGCTAGGGCTGTTCTCCCAAGTTTAGAGGCTCCACGACACTTCACAGTCAGCGAACCCAGTCAGCAGCCGTACCAAACATGGCGTAGGCAGAGGTGGAAGGGAAGCCAAACAAACACGGTGCATCCTCAACCCCCAGGCAAAAGGGGAACTCTTATCTCCAGAAAACCCGTGGCATAGAAACAAGAGCCCCTCAAAAGTGGCTAGTTTCCGCGCGTGGGATAAGGAATAACCAAGCTGCTCTGACCCACTTCAAATCAAAGACAAGCAGCGTAGAGAACACGGGGAGGCGAACAAGACGCAGTACGCAGGCGCGAGGAGCAACGATTCGAGCGCTTTGGGCCTGCCCCTCCTCCCTTCCCTCAAAGGCCAGGGAAGTTTCCGCAACGCGCTTGCGTGACTGGAACGTGATGGGGGCGGGAAGGGGGCTGTTCCTTGCATTGTGAGAGAACCGCCCAGCACGGCGCGCGCGCGCGCCCGCCCCACTCTCACATTTACGCTCGTACACGCGCGCTCCGAGCTTTCCGCCCTACTGGTCGCGCATGCGCTGGGAGAGAGGTAGTGGCTGAGCCTGCGGGTTTTTGCTGGGCTTCCCTGAGAAGTTTCTGGAAAGAACGAACCCCGGGGAAAGTGGGGGATGGGGAGCGCAGAGAAGCGAGCGCTTGAGAGAAAGAAAGCGAAATAGCCAAAGCACACTGCCAACCGCCCTGCATTCAACCATCGAGCCACGGCCAAAGCAAAGCCCAAGTCCACCTGGACCCTCACGCCAGAGGGAAGAAAGCCTGGGGACCGCAGCAGCCGCTCTTTCCTCTGCCTCCGCCCAGCCCCCAAGGTCCCTCACCACAGGGAGAAGGGAGTGGGCAGGGGCTAGCGATGAAAAGCCTAAAATGCTCACTGGATGTTTGCATGGTGGAATGAAAGCCGAAACGCGCCCTCAGGAGCCTGCGTCTTTGTGGGCCACCCAGTCTTCGCTGCCCTCTCGAGTGTCAGTCAGCTCAGTACGTTAGGACTCAACGTGGCTGCCGAAGTATTGTTTTGGAGGGTGCTTTAATCCCTTTTTCTTTAGTTTTCCCTCATTCGGGGGCTTCTTTGGCCCCCTCTCCTGTCTTCACTTTGGTGACCTGGAGCTAAAGCTGCGAGTGTGTGGAAACCCTGGAAAAGGGGCGCCCAGGGCAGGGGTCGCGCGGCGGGTCGGCGACGCTCTATTCTTTTCAGTTTACATCCCTTTAGGTGAAAGCCTCTTGGAGGGGGAGGTTTGGAAGAGCAGTGGTGGCCTCGTGAAGACTTTCGGTGCTTCTGCCGGGCAGGGCCCGAGAAGGCGCCTGAGGCGCTGCGCGCAGCCCGGTGGGGCCGGTGACAGGTCCCGCCTGGCCGCAGGGCGCGCCGGCCATTGGCCGCGGCAGGCCAGGGCTCCTCGGGCCGCTCCGAACGACGTTGAGGCTCGCACGGCTGGGCTGGGGCGGGGCGGGGGGGCCCGCGGCGCCTTTTATTTCTCCTTCAGCGCCGGCTGCCATTTTGTGGCGCGGCCGCCATTTCGCGCGGCCGAGGGCGGAGGGGCGCGCGCTCCCGCTCCTGGCCGCTGGGCGGGGCGCGGGTGGCCCGCTCGCGTGAGGGGCGGCGCTGGGAGGGCGCCCTGGCTGCCTCCCAGGAGCGCGGGGCGAGCGCGTCGCCTTTGTTCTTCGCCTCTGGTCTCGAGGCTCCGGTCTTTAGCGCGCACCGCCTCGGCGCTGGGCCGGTTGCGCGCGCGCCGTGTGAACCCCTAAAAAGGCAGGGGGACGTGCGCAAATTCCCAAATGTTTTCTGCCCTATAAGCCTTTTAAGTGGGATTTCTCAGCCTCACCCTTGCAATGTGAAAAGAACACATTTTATGAGGAAATGCATAGAACTCAAGCATGGGAAGCTGTAATTTCACCCTGAGAATGAAGGCGTTTTCGAGAGCTCACTGCAGGTGGGAGTAGCAAATCCATTTGAGTGTCAGGCCTTGAATCATAATGGCGCTCTGCAAATAGAAGCTCAGCTGCAGAGCGTGCCTCCGAGTGCGTGGTGAGATGCCGTGAGACCCAACAAAGGTGCTAAAAACTAGCGTTGTAACTTAGAGGTTGGTCTCCGTAAAGAAGAAAGGAAAAAGAAAAAGCGGCGGCGTCTTTGATATGCTGTAAGCCCTAGGAGGGCTGAGCCTCTGCTTTTCATTGGCTGCCTATTAAGCACGCACTGCGCAACTATTTTCAGATAAGGTTTTATCGCCCATCTGAGCCATAAACTTGTTCAATAGATTGGAATATGGTGTTCCTGAGTGTTGAGAACATCTTCCATTTGACTTATTTTTTAAATTCCTTGCAATTATACGAATAACAAGTTGATTCAAAATCTCCACCCTGTGCCTTACAGCTTCATTTCAATTGTGAAAGAGCTATTGTTTTTCTGATTTCAGGGGAAATATTTAAATGTGAATCTTGGCAGGTTAAGGTTGTGGCTCGAATCAACAAAGCCAGGAAATTCAAGAGTAATGCTGCTAAATCTGTGTTAAGGCTTTGCCTTTGTGCGAAGTATTTTTGTTTAATGGGTTTTTGTTTTGTTTTGTTTTGTTTTTGTTTTTTTCAGTTTGTCTTCAGTTGCGTGAGTTCATAAAGGAACCAGCCTATTGGCTTCAGAGCTACAGTAGGGTTTTTTTTTCCTTCTTCCTATGTGTAATTATAGGGGGCTGGTTATCTATTTGTTTCAGTAATAGATAAAGCTCAATGATAGGATGAAAAGGTAAAAAATGTTTTTGTTGACGAGGGAATCCATCACGAGCTGATGGCTTCCAGATGGAAGAAACATCTGAGGAGAGGTTTTTAGATTCTAAATTTTGTTTTAGTTCCAGTGAGACTAAAAGCACGGCAACAGAGCTTTAGGTTTCTATACCGTGTCTTAAAGAGCCAGAAGAGCACAATACTGTACATTGTTTTGGCAGGGAGAGCTTATTAAACATGCTAAGTATTATTTTTAAAATTCTGTTACTTTTTGTCTGCACAACCAAAATCAATTAGTATGAAGCTATTAGTTTCATTGGTAAATTAGGATATATTATCCTAATAACGCAGGCAAAATATTATGCCCCCTAATTAGCCAGGCACTTGAAATTCAGAGAATGATTACCCAACTATCCTCCTTCCACTTTGTACAAACGTAGAAGGATCTCTTTGAACAATTTGTGTTTATTTATATAAAATATGGTTATTTCACACCCTCAACTATTAAATTTAACTGGAAGAGCACACTTTTTGTACGAAAATGGTATGAATTTGTATTTACTTAAGTATGTGGTGTATTGCAATATTCTCATCTCCCTTATCAAGAGATAGCCGAACAGAAATCCAGGAATAACTTTCCTCTTCCATCATAATATTGGCCTCAAAACATTTTCCAACTTCCTAAGCCAGTAAGCCCAGTGTTGGACAGGTGAACTTTAGACACGCAGACTTGCATGTCCAAATAAAGATTATGAATTACCATGATCTCATGATCTGTCCCAGTGGTGAAAAGGCCTTTGAATATGTAGTCCTAGGACCCACAGTTAACTCATTTAACTGTCAAGCCTGAGAGTCCTAGTGAATTCCAGGATTCCCAATTAATTGTTTCTGTAGTTTTTCTTTGTTGTTTTGAAACTGAGGTATCTGAATTTGTACCACGTTTGTGTTTCCTGAAATAGGCTAGGTGTTATAGATAGTATAGAATAGAAGTGGTATGAGCTGGCTCCCTTTGCCTTGTGCCTTTGGATTTATTGTTTGGCATTTGGTAAAGCTTGTGTACAGCTTTTCTTAAACAGTCAATAGGAATGCTAAGTATCTTTACCCATTGTTCCAGAAAAGGACAACTTTTCATGCCAAACTCTGGCACAGGAGGGAATTTTAAAACAATAATAGCCTATTAATAACCTTTTCCTGGTAAAGATAAATGAGCTCCTTTAGGGACTTTAGTAATGTGGGAAGTTCTTCAAAATATTTTTGGCAGCATTTAGCACTCCCAGCTACTGTAATAGTTTTTTAAACCCTTTTGAAGCAAAATGTTAAGATAGTTGTAAAATGCTTCCCTTGCACTTCAGAAGTATTGGAGTTTAAGGAACAAATCCTTGCAGCCAACAATATGCTTCTTAGAAAAATAGAAACATGCCTATAAAAATGAAAAACACTCCTGGGAAACCCAAAATTTTCTTGTCCTCCCAGAATACAAAGAATTGTCCCTAAAGTGAGAGTGTGTCCTGATAACTGCAGATTATATGAAACCTGTAGGTCTATTGTTTTAATATCATAGTTTAAATGGCCTAGTTAGACAGTGCATCAAAAAGTAAAAATAGACTTCCACAAGTTAAGATTTTTATTCATTTGATTATTTAACAAATAACTTTTCAGCATCAGCCATGTGCCAGGTCCTATTGCAAGTGCTTAGGATATATCAGTGAATAAAACAGAAGATCCCTGTCATAGAGCTTATCCTAGTGGGAGGAGACAGATAATAAACATAATAAATAAGGAAACTATACAATATATTAGTAATGATAAGTGCTATGGTAAAAATATAAAGAAGAGTAAGGAGATAAGGAATGTGTTTTAATTTTAAGTGGGGTGGTTAGGGTAGGCCTCATTAAGAAAGTGATATTTGAGCTAAGACTTGCAGAAGCTAAGGGAGCAAGTTCCAGGCAGAGGAATTAGCAAAGGCAGAGGTCCTCAGAGGTGAGCATGACTAGCACATATGAAGAACAGCAAGGAAACCAGCTGAAAAAGCAAGCAAGGGGGAGAGTATAGGAGATGATGGCTGTCAGAGTCAAGGGAAGTGGGCGTCATATCTATAGAACAGATACAGCCCTACAGGCTGTAGGGGGACACCTTTGGCTTTTAATTGGCATGGAGCATTTTCAGCAAAAATGTTACATGATATGACTTAGTAGGTTTTAGAAGGATCACTGAAAATGTTGACAATAGGAGGCCAAGCAGGAGCCCAGTGAGGAGGCTATTTCCATAATAAAGGTGATGGTAGATCCAATGACCAAGGGGTTCTGGGTATATTTTGAAGATAAATCCAAGAGGACTTTCTGATGGATTGAACCATGGGATTGATAAAAAGAGGAGTCAAGGATGAGCTCAATATTTTTTACCTGAGCAGCTAGAAAGATGGAGTTGCAACAACTGAAATAGGCAAGACTGAATAGAACAGTTTTGCAGGGGAAAATGAGATCAGTTTTGGACATGTTCAGTTTGAGATGTTTATTTGATATTCAAATGGCAATGTTAGGTAGACTGATATGTGAATCTGGAGTTGAGAAGGAACTTTTCAGAGTTAAGTATTTTATATATTGTGTATGATTTGCATGTGTGTATATACTTACATTCTGAGAGTTGTCACCATAAAAGCCTGAGACTGAATGAAATCACCCAGAAAGTAAGTGTAGATAGAGAAGGAAAGAAAAACTTGAGGGAAGCGGGTGTGGCTCAGTGGATAGAGCCCCCGTTTACCATATGGGAGGCCCGGGTTCGTGTCCCGAGGCCTCCTTGTGAGGGCAGGCCGGCTCGCTCGGCGCCGTGGGCTGATGCAGCAAGACCTCACAGCAAGGGGGAGATAAGCAGACACAGAGAAGACACGCAGCGAATGGACACAGCAACACAAGCAGCAAGGGGGGGATAAATAAATAAAATAAATAAATCTTTAAAAAAAAAAAAGAAA
>JAQZBX010110548.1:0-10346 GCA_029593785.1 Cabassous unicinctus
GCTGGTGGTGAAGAGGGTGATGATGACAAGAGTAGTGATGAGGATGATGAAGGAGGAGGCTGGTGGTGAAGAGGGTGATGATGACAAGAGTAGTGATGAAGGTGATGAAGGCTGAGGCTGGTGGTGAAGGTGATTATGGCAACATTAGTGATGAGGATGATGAAGGCTGAGGCTGCTGGTGAAGAGGATGCTGTGCGGTGGTGGTAATGAGGATGAAGGCAGCTAGCACCTATTAGAGTCTAACTAGTACTACGCTGAGTGCTTCACGCTCATTTCTCTTATTCTTTTTGCAGTCCTGTAGGACAGGGATTATTATCCTCATTTTACGAAGGAAGAAGTAGGATTCTGAGAGCTTGTAAAGATGGAACCAGGACACCAAACTCTACCAGTCCGACTCCAACTCCTGGCTCTTTCTGCTGTACATGAAGCCATATAAACTTTGTATAAAAGACTGAAAAGAGGAGATTCACAGTAATACAAAAACCAATAAACTATGTATTTAAAAATACTCCAAACGTGTGCAGAAAGTAACAGTGGTTGTCTTTTAATACTTCACATGAGCCACATTCTTTTTTCTGCTTTCAATATTTTCCAAATTTTAATAATACACATTTCTATTTTCATACATATACACAAAATTCTATGTATCATTATACTGTGTTAAAATTGTATATTGTAATAACTTTTACATATGAAAGCAAAATACTTTATCATAATATTGTAAGTATTACATATCATAATAAACTGTTTCTTAAGTTATCTTAAACTTAGGTTGAAATATAGTTGAAGACATACTTACATTTTCTTGTTTAGAAAGAATCTTTTGGTATAATTCATCATCAGACTTCTTTTTAGGAAGGTCAAAGAGGCACATTTTAAAAATCTGAATAAACATCTATTGTTAAAAAAGTAAACAGAATGAGAAAAGTTTTGACAATTCTTCTTCAAATGGGGTCTCTCTCTCTGCTGCCTCCTTTTCTCCCTCTCTCTTCCCTCCATATCTATCTATATCCATCCATCGATCCATCCATCCTTCACCCATACATAACACATCCATCCATCCCCACATATACTCTCTGCTATAGGAAAAGACCTCAGGTCGTAAGTCATGCCATGATAGCCTATAGTGGATTGCATTTTCATGAAGCTCTAAGGAATGCTTCCTTTCTTCCTCATTCACGCAACAAATATTTATTAGGTACCTACTTTGTGCAAGACCCCCCACGTTCCTAATTTCCATATGAGTCAAGAAAATATAAAAGGCAAAGTGGGTACCTTCCTTGTGGAAAGAATCGAGAGATGGTTACATGGTACTGGAACGTGTAAAGCCATCCACTCTAGCCCCAATCCTAGACGAGCCCTACCATAAACGGGGACATTAGGAAAGTCAGAAAGTCCACAGCTGAACAATTCACCTGCTGGAGGACATCGGGGTTGTTTCCAGGTTTTGGTTATAATGAATAACGCTGCTATGTTCATGTACAGATTTTTGCGTGAACATACGTTTCCATTCTTTCTGGGATAAACGGCCAGGAACGCAAGTGCTGAGTCTTCTGGT
Organism: Cabassous unicinctus; assembly: GCA_029593785.1. NCBI lineage: Eukaryota > Metazoa > Chordata > Mammalia > Cingulata > Chlamyphoridae > Cabassous > Cabassous unicinctus. The sequence goes on from JAQZBX010110548.1 coordinate 1,559, forward strand.
AATTTTACAGTTTTTAGAGAAATATTCCTTCTACCCCCTCTTGGGTGCTCTAGTCTATGACTTAATGCAGACAGTAATTTGTCACAGGTCACTTTGGCTTAATTGTTTCTTATCCTGCTTTAGCTGTCTGCAAGATGCTTCTCTGCTTTCAAGACAAATTCTGGGAGGGTGAGCCTGCGATACGTTTTCTGGTTCAGCCTTTAGTCTTCCGCTGAATAGACTGGCAGGGATATACCCAAATGTGCACACAGGGGCTACCCTGCTCCCACTGACCAGGGCCAGGGAGCCACATTGGGAGCACAGCCTGGCTCCACCCTGCAATGGGGAGAGTGCCATGAGCTTTGCCTACCATTTCTCATGCTGCTTTTTCTTGATTTGGCACTTGCCCATTTACTGCAACCCTTTAACTGTTTTCTGGAGTTTTGAGGAATATGGTTTTGCCAGGTTTTGCTAGTAATTCAAAGATTCTGTGGGAGGATGGCACCCAGGAACGTCTTATGCCACCATCTTGGTCAACCAGAAGTCCCTAAATTTCTTTAGCTCTAGTTTCTAGCAGGACTGCTCTGCAGGCATATCTAAGCCTCTGCTTCTATCTCTCTGTCACTCTACCTCTCTCCCCTTCTTCCAAAGAGCTCTCTCTGTTCATATGTAGGACTCTGATATCTCATGGCCCAGGGCCAGGGTTGCTTGTCTCAGGGACTGTGTGTCTCTGGCAGAGACTAAGCTTGTTTTTCTAATGTCCATGGGCTCTGATTTCTCATGAATTTAATCAGAGAATGCAGGCCTATGAAAAGGTACTAAACCTCCCATCTCGGCTCCACACTTACAGCTCTATGAACTTGGGCAAGTCCTTCATTCTAGGCCTCTATTTCCTCATCTGTGAAGTAGAGATAATAATGGCACCCACCTCCCTGGGTTGTGATGAGGTTTAAATATAATCCGTATCATGCCCCCAGGGCCTGGCACATCATAAACACACAATCAGTGTTAGCACCCTCCAATATTATCACTGTCAGGGGCTGAATTAAGTCCCCCAAAACAAGGTGTCATGGCCCGACCCAGGTACCTCTGAATAACCCCTGGGCCTGGTACGTGTGACTTTATTTGGAAATGGGGTCTTTGCAGATGCACTAAGTTAAGGACCCTGAGATGAGAGCATTCTGGATTGAGGGTGGGCCCCAAGGCCAATAAGAGGTCTCCTTGTAAGAGAAAGGGAGAGTTGAGCCAGAGATACAGACTGGAAGAAGACAGGGGCAGAGACGAGTGATGCGGCCACAAGCCAAGGGATAGCCGGAACCACCAGAAGCTGGAAGGGGCCAGGGAGGCTCCTCCCCTGGAACCTCCAGAGGGAGCACGGCCCCACTGACACCTCAACTTTGGACTTCCATCCTCCAGAACCGTGAGAGAATAAATTCCTGTTGTTTTTTTTGCCACCAAGTTGGTAGTAAGTAGTTAGGGCAGTCCTAGGAAACTAATCCAATCACTATTAGCATTCCTCTGAAAACACACTTCTCTTTCAGATGCTGTCGGTCTCAGTCTCCAGCAGGAGATGGTCTCCGCTTTCTTTTGAAGCCTCACAGTTCTGGCCAAAGTCAGGGCTGTGCCTGGACGGCAGGCACGGACCTCTCCTTCGCCTTGTGCTTGGACGTCTAACGCCACTCTTCCATCCCCGGGGCTGCTCGGTTGTCATGGACGCCCCTTTCTCAAGGGTCTCTAGTGCGCCGGGCACAGAAAGCCTTGTCCCCACACAAGGGAGGGAAAACAAACCCCTCCACCTACCATGTGCTTTTCCTGTCTCAGCGCCGTGTCCAAACGCAGCAGATCTTTTAGGTGGAGATTATAGATGCACAAGTGAATGTCTACACTGAAAAATAGAGAAACAGAAAAGGCTTTTGGAGTATTTGAAGTGAGGAATGAGGCTGGAGGTTACGCGCACATCCCTCCCCAGAACCAGCCACCGGACTCTGACTCCAGGTTTTAAATTCCGCAGCAGGCTGATCTCCCTAACAACCACCCCAGCTTTCTAAGAAGGAATCCAGGGGGCTGATACCCAGGAATGAACAGACCCTTAGCGTAAAAGGCATAGTTGCTGTGACATTAAACACAGAACTCGTGAAAAGAGGGAGGGTGAGAGAAATGAAAGAGTACTTCCTGCCCCGAGCGTCCTCACGTCCGCCGTCACACGCAGCCTTCCCTCGGGCTGTGACGGGGACGTGCTCAGCCCGCTTTGCAGAGGAAACTGACCAGAAAAGAGAGGGTCAGAGAAATCACACCCAGACACACGTAAGTGCCGGAGTGTAAAGAGAGGTCCTGGGCCCTATTTCCCTCGCAGGCAAACGCAGGTTAAACAACTCCACTCCCAACCGAATGGCCGCAGTCCTCCAAACCCAAATGGCGATGCACAGCCCTTCCCAGCCAACCTGTCCCACCCAAGGAGGCTCCTGCCCGTCAAAGGCCTGCTTCCCTCTTCAGGGTCAATGCCAAGCTCAAGGCTCCAAGCCTGTTCCTGCCGTGGCCCTGAGCCGTGGCTGAGCCCTGACTCCCTGGACTTGCTGCACTTGCCGAGCGCCAGTGGGGAGCCTGCTGAGACTGAGTTTCCAAAGCACCTGCTGCATGTGGAGCGCCCCCTGTGCCGGGATGGGGCATTTGGCCATTTAGAGCCCAGGCTTCAGAGACAAGGTCGTGGGGTCAAAACTGGTTCCATCGGTCACTCGCTCTGTGACCTGGGGCAAGTCACTTAGCCTCTCTGTATCTTACTTTACTCTTCGGAAAATGGGGAAAATAATAGTACCTACCTCATAGGGTTTTTTTTTTTTTTTAGGAGAAATGAATGAATGAACGAATGAATGAATAATTGCTACCCACTGAACCTTCCCCAGCTCCCACTGGGTGATAGGGACCCAGTGATGAACAAGACAGACCTGGTCCTTGAGCTCATGAGACTATCCCTATAAAGTGCTTAGCACTCTGCCCAGTATACAGCAGGCACTTAATTAGTGCTAGCTGCTGCTATGCAATGCACAGATCACATCAGTGATTGAACGAGGCCCCCTTGACATCCCTGTCAAGGACTCCTGGCCCCAGCTCCGTCTCTGGGTTGCTGTGTGTCTGTGGTTGTCACTTAACCTCTCTGAACCTCTGTCTCCTCATCTGTACAATGATACAATCCACTGGCCCACTCAGAGGGAAGTGGAGGCCTCACCCTCCCTTTAGCTGCCCTCTTACCTCTCACAGGTGAGCACCTGGGGGAAAGTGTTCACCCGGAGGAAGGTGCGGCTGAGGAACCGGTTGTCGCTGGTGGCTGAGTGAATGCTGGATGAGGAGCTGCAGCTGTCCTTCTCGGCCTGGCTCAGGCTCCCCAGGCTGCTGGACGGGGAGGCCTCCACCGGCTGGTTCGGCAAGACAGGCTGCCTTAAGTTTTCGTGCAGGGACGGGTTGGAGGAGCCGTCGGCCAGAGGCTGCGGTGGCAGGAAAGAAAGCGCACTCTGACTCCATGGGCACGATTGGTGTCACAAACATGCTGGTGACTCCCAGGAGGGAGCAGTCGGTAAGCGGACCCAAGAGGGCTCCTGCCATGGCCATGCCCCGGGGACCCTTATCACTGCTCACTTGGCCCCTCACCTGCCCCAGGAGGCCAGCCCCTTTGCACCTGTGCTCCTTCCCCAAAGCTATCAACCGGGCTCTGCTCCTTGATGGCCCACCCAGCTGCCAGCTCTGACCTCCTCCAGCAGCCGCCCATCTCCCTGTGCCGCTGTCTCAGACCCCCGGGCCTGCTCCGTCCACCTGGTCTCCTGCGGCCTGCCTAGCTCTTCTCCACCCACGGGATGCGGCATCACCCTGCTGCCCGCAGGCCTTCGACTGGCTCCCCACTATCCTCGGGATGGACTCAAAGCTCCTTAACAAGGAACCCATGCCCCCCAGGCACTGCCGTGACCAGTGAGGTGAGCAAGTGTCCTCTCTGTCCAGCCTCAGCTCCCGCTGCTTCCTCGTTTCCATGCCCAAGCCGTATGGAGCTGTCGGCTCCAGACCCTTCTTGCCATTTCTTCCTTCTGGGCCGTTCCAGGCTCCGGTCCCCCTGCCTGAAACACCCTGCCCTCGCTGACTGCTGGGCTGAAGTACCCTTGCAGCAGACTCTGGGGCCTTCTGGGCTGCACAGGCCCCTGGCCATTTGCATCTTGTCAGTTCTCACCGGCTGTCTCGGGTCTGGGTCCGCCCAGACTGTGACGGCCCCCAGGATGAGAACGATGCTTGCTGACTGCTGGGTCCTCCCTGGGGCCCGCCACCCTGTGCCTGGGGCTGCTCGGAAGTGTGTGCTGATATATGAATAAATGAATGTCCCCGGCTGGGAAGTTTAGCCCCTGCCCTCCCCCTTCAGATAGCTAAGTGAAGGAAGCGGTTCCCAATGTGTGTTCCAGGGAACGGTTCCATGAACTGTAATCTGTTACTCCCCTCAACAAGGGTTCCATGGAAACGAAAATCTGGGACAGCTGGGGTATACAACAATTTCACTGGCACAGGAATTCTCCAAGTCTTCGATATGTCCTGGGTCTCTTTGAAGACAAATAACAATATATTTTTTAAATTAACTTGTACCAAGTGCTTAGAAAATACCACTCACTGTCCTAAGCCCTCCTTCGGCCCTTGCGACATTCCAGTGAGGTAGGCTGATCATTACCTTGATTCATAGGTGAAGAAACTGAGGCACAGAGGAGCTAGGAAATGGCCCGAGGCCACCCGTGCCTGGCTGAGACGGGAATTAAGATGGAGGCAGTCTGACTCCAGAACCCGTCTTCTTAACTCTGGGAGAGCAGCAGTATTTTCCTGAACCTAGCTGTCTAGGAAACTCTCTCCACACAGAAATCTCACGTGCCAAAAACTCCCTGAAGCCCCAGGGAAAATATCTGTGTCTATGTCTGTCTGTGACACTCTCAGCCGCAGGTGGACATCCCAGCTACAGGTGTCAGCTCTGTAGTCAGAAGCCTGGGTTTGACTGGAGCTCTGCTGTCACCTCCTGCTGTGTGGCCTTGGGCAGTTCATTAGCCTCTCTGGGCCTTAGTTTCCTTATGTGTAAAATGGAAGTAACAATAACATTTACTTTATAAGACTGCTGTGAGGTTGAAATGCCTAAGACATGAAAAATACTTGGCACTATACCAGCCCCACAAGACGTGTTCAGAAAAATGCCAGCTGCTGGCATTAGTCCTGGGGTCTGTGAATGTGGGTTGATGTCCATGAGGGAACCAGTACCCGTGTTTCTATTAGTGTAAAAAGGGCAGGGAGGATGCCAGCTGGCCCTCCTGTGTCGCTGGACACTGTCTACCTGCTGTCCCTGGGGGTACAGGGAACGGCATGAGCTCCTACCCTGATATCATGTGGGCGCACCCCTCTTTCCTGACAATGCTGTTATCAAGTGGGATAACCCTCAAGCTCTGCTCCATTACAAAGCCTGAAAAATAATTCCTTTTAAAATAACTTGCCATAAAACACCTTGTATTGAACCAAAAATTGTGCCTTAAAACCCTTCTCCGCCAAATTTCTAGTAAATTATGGAATAATAATTGCATTTCTAAGACAGAGCCCAGAACTCTCACCCGGAATTTTTGGTTGATGGGATAGACGACTTTTGCCTTCAGTGCAAATGCTGTGATATTGCTGTTGAAAGGCGGCTCACACTCCTGGGAAGGAAAGAGAACAAATGGCACAGGATGTTTTCTGTAAAATGAAGGATAAACCACCAAGTGTTTGCAAATGCTACACTCCAGCTCTAACAGTGGCCTTGAGAAGGGACCTCCACAAGCACACTTAGATCCAAATATGTGTTTACTCACTTGAAGAGGGGATGAAGGATGGATGGATGGATAGATGGATGGATGGATGGGCAGGTAGATGGATGGGTGGATGGATGGATGGGCAGGTGGGTGAATGGGTAGATGGATAAGTGGATGGATGGATGGGTGGGCAGGTGGATGGATGGGTGGGCATGTGGATGGATGGATGGGTAGGTGGGGGAATGGGAGGATGGATGGATGGATGCTGGATGGATGGGTGGGCAGGTGGGTGAATGAGTACGTGGATAAGTGAATGGATGGGTGGGTGGGTAGGTGGGGGAGATGGAGGAATGGATGGGTGGGTGGATGGATGGGCAGGTGGGTAAATGGGTGGGTGGATGGAAGAATAGATAGTTGCTACCATGGCACATTTGTTATTTAATTCTAATTCTTCAGCTTTGGGAGAAATAAGAATTTAAGTAACATGACATAAATTAACAAGCGTCTTCCTAAGACTTGTGAACCATGTTTTGGTGGAAAGAGCAAACACAAAATAAGTTTAGCATTATCTGGGATACAAAACTTAGCTATGGCAATACACACACACAACTTTGGATTAGGTCTTTAAATGAAAAGTAATGTTCGGGCGAGTCTTTTTACTTCCTTGAGCTTCAGGCTTCCCGGATATTACACAGGTATGATACCACTCCAAGGACCACACAGATAAAGCATCCAGCTGTGCTGCTAGAACAGAGGAGAAACTGAGCAATGAGCTGTCCTCAGACTCTGCTCGGGAGTCACCTCCTCCGAAAGGCCTTCCCTGACTGCACCTGGACGGCCTCTTCACGACCTGCCCTACATGCGGATGTCCTCTCTGCATCTCTCTCCTCTCAGGGATGCCCACCCCACTCTGCAAAACCAGCACTGGAGAAATGCTTTTGAAACAAGCAGCAAGTGACCGAAGGCAGGCAGGCATTCCAGACCACGGGAAATCTCTGCGCAACAACTCTCAGCAGGGTGGCAGATGAAAACTGCATCGACGTCTCTTTCAGTGCTTTTCAGCTAAATCTGAACGATGAGCTCCATAACAAATTACTGGTTGCCAATTGCCAAATTCCCCTTGGAATAAGACACCCTATGGTGGGGAATGCAGAGGGATTTATTGCTTCTTCAGTATCTGGGGCATTGAGCCGGCCACGTGGCCCCTACACATCTCCAGAGAGAGCTTCCCCTCGACGCCCTTCTGAGCAGAGCTCAGCGAGGGAGGCATGTGGGCGAGTTCGGTTCTTATCATTCTGCCTTTGCCTTACTACTGGCACCATCAGGTTTAGACGGCAAGGACAGGGGAAGACTGCCAAGTGCTACCCCCTTAAGCTCCCGAGGACCCTGCCATACAGAGGTTACTGTCTCAGATGAGGCACTGAGAGGCAAAGCCACACGTCCAGGGTCTCCCAGCTAATAAGCAGACCGAACCAGGATGTGAACGGAGGTTCCTGGTTCCAACGTCCGTGCTCGTTAGCGGACACCATGCTGGCTCCTCCGACATGACACAAATAAGGCCAAGAGTAACAGCCGTGCGAAGGAAAAACGTGGACCTTCAGCATACAGGACCCCGTACAGAGAGAGCTCGGCGCTTGGCTTCCCACCCCCACCCCCAACCCGCCACATCCAGCCAACCACTGGTCAACCCCACCTGCTAAGCATCCAGACCCTGGTGGAAGCCCCCATCATCTGAACCCTGCAGGGTGGCAATGGCCTAACTGGCTCCCCCTCCAGGGACTGAGGGCCAACTAGGAGGCAGGAATTTCACGCACCCTTGCTATTTAACCATCATACAGCCACCAGCTTGGTGAGGTAGGCACTATTTTTATCCCTGGCTCAGAGGTTAACAGCTTTGGATTCATTCTCCTTTGCTCTGGGCGTACAGAGCGTGGCTGCCCCCACCCCCAGCATCCCATCCCACCTTCTGCTTGAAGCTTTCTTAGAGAACAAAGCCCAAGAACGGCAGGAAGATTTAAAAGGCTGGTCTCCTGAGGGCTGATCCAGGACAGGCTACGTAATTTACAGGTCCCAGCGCAAAGGGAAAACGTAACGCATTTGAAGATGGCAGCCGGCAGCCGCAGAGGCAGCAGCCAAGCACTGGCCGCTGGGAGCCTGGGGTGCTGCATGGCAGCTCAGGTCACCTGGCTCATTTACAAGTGCAGACATGTTTTTGCTCAAGGGAAAGGTGCAAAAGCAAGAAAGGGTGAGATGCATTTTTAAACTTCTTACAAATGGAGGTGAAAAGGAAGGGCAGAACAAAGGGGTGAGGAGGGACAGGAAGGCATGGTCTCTGCTCCCCAGAAGCCCATCTTCAAAAGGAGTGACACATTAAGCTTTAATGGTTAAAGCCATTGCACTTCATGTGAAAAGCACGATTATGATAAGCCAAGGACGCAGGTGGCAGTGGGGGGCCCAGGCATGTGCATCAAAAACACCGTCCCACGCTGTGGGCAGAAGCTCTGAGTGTGCTGTCGTTTCCCCCTCGTCCACCTGCAGACTGTAAGCTCCTGGAGGGCAGGTGCCCGCGAGGGGCACGGGCTTGCCAGGGATGGAGAATGCGGGAGCCCTGGGTGTGTGGGATGAAGGAAGAACTGGCTTCCGCTCCCCGAACAGGATCCACTGTTCACATTTTCTTTGCTCACCGCTTTCCTGAAATTCAGGTGTCCTCCCGATTCTGATCCCCTCCCCAGCCGCAGCAATACAATTATTCAGAAAATTGCTTGCGGCACAGATTTACAATGTAAAGCTTCTTCAGCTGAAGCAACGCAGTCATTCAGAAAATTGGCTAAAGCATAACCGTAGGCAAAGAAAAGCCATTCCGTGCAGAAAGGTGTTCTCAGCGAATATGCAGAAGCGCACCTGTGGAGGGCCTGTCCCTCCTCCTTCCTCCAGAGGAAAAGAACAGGATGGGGAGGGCCAAGGCTGCGGGGTGGCAGGTCGTGACGGCTCACTTCAGGTGTCAACTGGGCCGGGCTAGG
>JAQZBX010110549.1:0-10363 GCA_029593785.1 Cabassous unicinctus
TGTGTCCATTCACTGTGTGTTTTTTCCGTGTCTGCTTATCTCCCCCTTGCTGTGAGGTCCTACTGCATCAGCCCACCGCGTCGCGCGGGCCGGCCTGCTCTCACAAGGAGGCCCCGGGAAGCGAACACGGGGCCTCCCATATGGTAAATGGGAGCTCTATCGATTGAGCCACACCCGCTTCCCTGACCAAATTTCTTTTGATATGAAATTTTCAGTTGCTTCTGATGGAAATAATCACTAGCAGTACAGCACCTTGGTCAAGTCCAAGCAGGTGGACGGTGCCTCAAGCAGGCAGGACAGGAAGAAAGCCCTCAAGCGGTGGCTGCCAGGTCGCACAAAGGGCATGAGCCAGATGCTCCAGTCATGCAGCATTCAGATGTTGGGCATGCAATCCAGGTGCGCACACAGGTACAGGAAGTCGCGAGGGTCACAGTGGACATGGTCATGCCAGGTGGCCAGGCCTGCTCAAGAGCTCAGCTGGGCTCTGGCTGGGACCCCAGGCCAGTGGGGCACCATGGGGCTGCAGCAGCAGCACTCCCACTTCCTCAAAGGCCTCCTTTTTCTTCTTTTTTATGTTAGCTGCTGGCATTCCAAGAAAACTCTGTGATAACACCAACACTAACTGGAAACAAGCTTAAGAAACAGGTACCTCAGAGTCTAAATTCCAATGATAACACACTAAAGTATCAAAATGTCCAGGTTTTAACAAAAGATTATAAAACATACAAAGAAATAGGAAGTGATGGCCCAGGCAAAGGAGAAAATTAAAGCTTTAGAAATCATCAATGAGGAGGACCAGACCTGGGACATGCTAGACAAAAACTTAAAAAATGGCCCTAGATATGCTCAAAGAAAGGAAAACATGAGCAAAGAACTAAAGGAAATCAAGAAAATGGTAGATAAACACAAAGAGAATATCAATAACGAGATGGAAATTATGAAAAGAAACCAAACAGAGCTGAAGACTACAACACAAATGTAAAATTCCCTAGAGGGGTTCAGTAGCAGATTGGAGCTGGCAGAAGAAAGAATCAGTGAACTTGAAGAGAAGACCATTGAAATCACCCAGTCTGAGGAGCAGAAGAAGAAGGAATGAAGAAAATTAAACAGAGTCTGAGGAACATATAGAATACCATCAAGCACACTGATAAACACGTAGTGGGAGTCCCAGAAGGAGAAGAAAGAGAGAAAGAGCAGAGAGAATTTTCAAAGAAAATAATGGCTGAAACCTCCCCAATTTAATGAAAGCTGTGAATACATACGTCCAACATGCTCAATGAAGCCCAAACAGGATTATCCAAATAGATGCACATTCTGGAATATTATAACCAATGCTGAATGTCAGAGATAAAGAGAGGATTCTGAAAGCTGTGAGAGAGAAGCAATGTACCACATACAACATAGCCTCAATAAGATTAAATACTGATTTCTCATCGGAAACCATGGGGGCAAGAAGGCAGTGGAAAGACATATTTTAAGTGCTGAAAGCAAAAAATTGCCAATCAAGAACTGTTTCAAAAATGAGAGAGGAATTAAGACATTCCCAGATAAACAAAAGCTGGGGAACTTTGTCACCACTAGACCAGTGCCACAAGAAATGCTAAAGGGAGTTCTGCAGGTTGAAATGAAAGGACTCTAGACAATTGACTGGAGTCACATGAAGAAATAAAGAACTCTGGTAAAGATAATGATGTGGGTAAATATAAATACCAGTACTATTGTATTTTGGGTTTGTAGCTCCATTTTTTATTTCTTATAGGATGTAAAAGGCAAATGCATAAAATATAATGATAAATCAATAGTGTTAGACTCATTAATATATAAATATATAATTTTTGAGAAGAACTGCATAAAGTTGGGGCGTGAAGGGGTATAGGAACATAGTTTATCTATGCTAATGAAGTTTTTAAGTTAGTATCAAAGCAAATGAGAGTGTCATAGATTTAGAATGTTAAATGTAAATAAAAACCTATGCTAACCACAAAAAAAATATCAGAGATTTTACAAACTCAGAGAGACAGAAAGTAGAGTACAGGTTACCAAAGGTGGGGGGCAGGGGCCATTGGGGAGTTAATGCAAAGTGAGTGTAGGGTTTCTGTTTGGGATGAAAGGAAAGTTCTAGTAATGGATGGTGGTGACAGTACTGCAACATTGTGATTATGATTAATCCCACTGAACAGTATGCTTGGGAGGGGTTGGGATGGGAAGATTTATGTTGTATGTATGTTTCCACAATTTAAAAAAGAAAGAGAAATAATGAGATATTGACAATTAAATTCAGTAATGTTACTGAATGGGATATAAGATTGGAAAGACTCAAATGGGCATTATTGAGACATAAGAAAAAGTTGGAATATAGAATGTAAGCCTTCTATATCAAGATTAAATTTCTTTAACTTGATAAGTGCACTTAAGGTGATTATGTAAGTGAATATCCTTATTCTTAGGCAGTGTACATGGAAGTATTAAGTATTCAAGGAATATGATGCATGCAAACTGTTTCCAAATATTCAGGAATTAGATATATTGATAGATAGATGATAAATAGAATGATATACAAAATGTTAAATATGGTGAATCTAGGTATGAGGGGGAGGTGGAAGTATGTTGTAGTTCTCTGTATGGGGTATGTATTGTTTTTGCAGCTGTCCTGTAAGATTGAAATTATTTCAAAATAAAAAGTTGAAAAAAGGTACAGGATGTCTGTCACTCCAGAAAGTTTCCTCTTTCAAGTTAATCCCCACTCTCAAACCCCCCAGAGAGAACCATTTTTCTGATCTCTTTCACCACAGAATAGTTTTGCCTGTTCTAGAACTTAATATAAATGGAACAGTGTGTACTTTTTTGTATCTGACCTTTTTTAAACTTTTTCTTTGAACTAAGACTTATAAGAAATTGCAAAAATAGTACAGAGAGGTCCTGTATACCCATCACCCAAATTCTCCCAGTGATGGCAGCTTACATAATTATAGTGCATTATCAAAACCAGGAGATTGATACGGGAACAATATAATGGACTAGGATACTATGTCTGCCTTATTTTGCTTAGCATAATATTTTTCAGATTGATGAAGCATTTTTGTCATAATCTTTGGTATTGATTAATAGAGTTGCTAAATTTTTAGTGATGTGTTTGTTCATAGGAGGGAGATAGCTATTTTCTACTCATGAGGTGGCCTTACTGAAAGGAACACCCAGTAGTATAACTAACCACTCACTCACCCACTCACTCACCCAATTGGCATAAGAGAGTAGACGTTCATATCCCAGGCCCTTCTCTTCCCTTCTCTTCCCTTTCTTGGGAAGGAGCTGTCTACAGGTAAGTCACGTTCTCCTCTGATCCTGCAGGGGCAGCAGACCTGAAGATTTGGGGAGTAAATTCAACTCAGAGACCCCAAATATATAATGCCTTGGGTCTTGAACTTGGAAATGAGAGAGAGTATGGCAGATGGGGGAGGGTAACACCTTGGTTGGAGGAAGTGGTTTAGAGCTGAGGCGGGCATGTTTTTGTAATCCTGAACCCCCCGAAATTAGATTTACCACCCAGTCACAGGTGGCGACGGGCCCTGGAGGAGCTGAGGAGAACACCCTGTACTCTGAGGGGAACTCCCTTCTAAGAGAGGAAGGCCAAGAGCTGGATGAGGAAGGGACTGGCTGAATGCTTGCTTTCCTATCCCAAAGTCGCCAATCAGGAAGTGAGGGGTGGAGAGGGGCCAGAATATTAGGTTAATGGATGCCTCCTCACAAAGAAAGAACATTAAGAGCAGGAAATAAGTATCCACACCAACTGTTTCTGAGGAGAACCATTTGCCTTTTAATTACTGTCATGTCTGCCCAGCCTCATCTGTTTACTGTAGATGTGTTGAGGCAATAAAGTAATGACACTAACTTTTACATGTAATCTGTGAAAGTCAGTGTTACTCTGCAGTACTTAATGCATTCTCTTTTTTTAGAACTCATTTTCCTTATTTTGCTGCATTGGTATTCTATACAATTTATATGACATTCAAAATTTCTACTTATACTGATACTTATAATGGCCATGACTAGAAGAACCAGCTACCCACACATTTTACCAAGGGAACTGACGTAAAGGCCGTCCATGGTGAAATAATAATAAATATAGGCATATGTGAAATAGACTTTCAAGGTAGAAGATTGGGGGTTTGAGGAGGACAGAACCATTTCCTGCTGAAGTAGGATAACTGACACCCCATGATAGGAATGTGACAAATAGGCCTCCACCACCAGGCACCAAGCGTTACAGAATATTCTGAATTACCTTATTAATTTTATATGCATCTCTCTTCATAAACTCCAATAAAATGCTTAGAAAATTTGAGTCCTAGTGGTTTCACGTGTGTAGCAGCTTCTTGTCTTTGGTTTCTTTTGTCTCAACCAGAACTGTGCTAAACATATATGAGACAATATGAAACTTCTTGGGTTACCACTTGGGCTTTGGTTTTGGCACATGTGTGGTCTCCATCGGGCACAAATCCAGAAAACGAATGTACTCTTATTAATAGAGGGAGATGGTTTTGCTGAGGTTGGAAGATGGTGTGGCTTTGGTCTTAAATCATTTGACACTGTTGCGGTCTCTGGCGGCTGTGTTTATTCTTTCACATCATCAGTGGAAGGGAACCATTTTGCAGTTGGCAGTTAAGTTGAGATAAAGCTCAAGGGATTTTTGGTTATGGATATCCCAGATGATTGAGAAAGAAAATGAATGCTTTTAGAGACAGCCAAATGGAGTGGGGGAGGCAGCAGATAAGAAGCCTCTGGTGCAGGACGCCAGCCTAGCTGGTAGCTGGGAGTCTTTCTGAATCTGTTTCCTCATCTGAAAAAATGGGGCTCATAATACCTTTCTTGTTGTTTTAGGTTGTTTTAGGGAGCAAACTAGATAAAGCTCACAAGAAATTTTTATAAACCATAAAGTAGCTGCTGAAGTCCTTGGCATAACAGCTTTCGGTGTGCAAAAATAAATGAAACTGAATCTCGATGCTAATTTTGGTTGAGGAGGCATAATAACTTTCAAACTATTAATGGTCTGGTTTTCAATTGCATTATGTTCCAAAGGTTTCTTTGAAAGTCAATTGCTTGAAATTGGGAAAACATTTCTCTAAAGAACAATGTCATGATTGACAGTGAAGTTCCTGGGCAAGCCAAAAAGCCTGCTTTAAGTTATGATGCAGCTAAATGGGAGTTCTGTGGTGGGCTATGAGCTTCCAGTCCCTCTGATTGGGGGCTGGACGAAGGCAAGGACAGAATCTGTAGAGTTCACTTTGGGGTGAGGACTTTGATGGAAGAAGCATATATGGAAGCGCAGGTTGACCAACCACTGACCCACCTTGCACCCACCCCACTGCAGTAGAGGAGGAATGGGGCCGGAATGGGGCCACAGCTGCTGGACCTGTTTTGTCATTCTTAAATGCAGTGATGTAAGTCAGGAGGGCCCAGGATTTTAAGAGTTAATGGTTTATTTTGTTTGCTAAGCTTTTTCAATTCATTGATAGTTGAAATAAATAGTTTGAAATTGATCATTAGTTACCTATAATCAATTTGAAAAATTAACGCCAAATCTTTTGAATTCTAATTTTGCTATGTCAAAATGCTCTTTGAGCTTTCACAACATTTCCAATGTCTTCTTAATGCAAATTTTCCCTTTAAAATGGGTCTCCCCAGAGGTGGCTGAAGCGATTAGGCACCTCCTTACCACATTAGGGGTCCCAGGTTTGGCTCCCAGTGCCTCCTAAAGAAACAAGGAAGACAAGCAGACACAGCAAGTGAAAAACAACAAGCGGATGGGGAGAAATAAATAAAATAAATCTTTAATTTAAAAAAATGGGTCCCCCAATGTTAATTGCATGGTGAGAACTCTGAGGTCTAACTAATTCAATATGAGATAGGACAACTTTGCCAAATTCAACCAGGAATTTTACCTGGAGACTCTGATTAAGATTGGGCCCCAGTGCCTCTTCTGATCAAAGCATTTGGGGAAACACAGGGAGAAGCAGCTGTCTTAGAAAAGGTGAGCATCATAGAGTGTAGCTCAATCATTTTTTCAGCAGAATCACAATGAAATGTGAGTCATTACCAGAATAACAACAAAATGTTTATTCCTTGTTATATACCAAAAATGTAGGTCCTCTTTTGTCCCTGACATCATCTAACAACTGCTAATAAGGACACTTAAATTTTTATTAATCTGTTTGGTGAATTATCAATTCTATTTTCTTTGCCTTTTTCTTCTTCCCACTGGTAACTTTCTGACTGTTGCAAATTAGGAGATGGGGAGAAATAGGAATTGAAACTCATATTTTTCAACTTCCTATCTCTTGGTGAGATGTTGGATGACTCTAAAGAGGTAAGGAATTGTTCCAGAACAATTTAGAAGCTGAACAAGTATCTATATATTAACTTATTCTTTTTTTCATAAAGGATTTGGGATGGCTTAAGAGATTATATACAATGAAATACAAAAATATATAACTAAGTCAAGTTAGGGAAAATATAAATTAGAATAGAAAACAAACAAACAAAAAAAGCTTGAACTTTAGTTACCTCCTGCTTGGGGACAGACCCAATGGGTGGGCTTTCCTGGGGGTGGAAAACAAAGACTGCTGCAGAGCCCATGACTCATTAATGTATTTCCACAAATATATCTCTATTCAACCAAGAGTTCTGATTTGATTTTTAATTTTCACTTATACACAATGAGCTCAAATGTTGGAGCAAAGTTCAGAGTTAAGTGGACAAACTTGGAACTCCGCAGGATTTAGCTAGTCTCTCCTCCCACTGATCTTTTTAAAATTTTCCCAGAAAAAGCTACTCATCTGAACATTCAGTGCCCTCCATAACCCCCACCTCCACCCCCATTCCCCTCCAGCCCCACGCAGTGTGATTGGTGGCTCAGAGAAGCCTCTCAAAATGGGGAGGGGTGGGTGCCCTTCCTAGCTGCATCTGCCTGGTGACCTCTTCCTGATCTTTCTCCCTTAGGGCTTTAATCTCTGATTTACCACCAGACATCTGCTAATCCCCTGTACTTTCTTGCCAGGAACTTCTTAAAAGTGTGTGGGGGACACCTCCCTTTCCCTTCTCCCTTGTCCATCTTTGCTTTCCTCTCCTCCTTTCCTTCTTTTTCCTCCACCTCCTCCTCCTCCCTCTTCTTCTGTGTTTCATCCACCCATCCAGCCTGCCAGAGATTGAACATTTAAGAGCTTCTTATGTGTAAAGTCATTGCCTTCCCAGTAGAGAAAGGAATGAGAAATGGCCTGTTCTGTACCTTCGAGGAGTTCACAATGAGAAGGAAAGTGCATGAAATGGGTGATTATAATTCTGTGGTATGTGTTGCAGAGGCATGAACAGGATGGTTTGTTAACAAAAAAGAGGAAGCGATTAACCACTAAAAAGTCTTCTCAGAGGAGAAGTGAGTGTGGAGTGTGTCCTGAAAAATGAGCAGGGGCTTACCAGTTGTTGAAGAGGTGGAGGGATGTGATCAAGGAGGACATTCTGAGTGGAAGAAAGTATCTACTCAAAGGCATGGAATTGTATAAGGACAAGGACGTTGTGTGTTTAGAAAGATGGCCAGTCATGGTGGGAAGAGAAAGCATGGAGGCATAAGGAGGTGAGGGGTAAACTGGGCTTAGAGAGTGAAGGGCCTTTGAGAGCATAGATTTTTCCTTGGAGATCCCAAGAGTCTTTGAAGGGAGAAAGCTGAGATGCCACCTCTGGCAGCAAGCAATGTGGTCCTGTTGGGAGATAAAATTTATGGGGGAGAGACTCTGGAAGGAACCCATTCGGGGGGCTGCAGTGTGGGTATGTGAAGCAGGCTTGAATAGAACTAAGATACTGGTGATGGAGAGAAGTGGTAGAATGGGTGATCAACTGGGCAGAAACAGAGGGGGTGGTTTAGGAACTTCTCTGAGAAGTAGTCGCTGTCCTGAAAGAGATCAGAGAGGGAATACACAGGAAAACGAATACCCCTCTAGTGATTCCTTTCTTTCATTTGTTTGTGGGTTTTTGTTTTTTTTTTTTCATTCCTCTAGTCCTTTAAAATCATTTTAAAATTCATCTACCTCAGAGTTATTTTCTGATTAATCCATGGTTTTCTGATATTCTAACCTACTTACACTCATTCTTTCCTTTGTAGATATTCATCTTTCTATTGATTGAGTCATTCAATCAATCAATCAAGAAATGTTTATTGAGGACCCACTGTGTGCCAGGCACGGGGTTTGGGCCTAGGGGCGCAAAGGTGAAAAGACAGGCAAGGTATCTGCATTCACTGGAACTTTTAGTCTTGAGGGGTAGATAGACAAAAAGACAATATTAAATAGAGTTTGTGGGGGGTATATGGTATGAAATGAAGTTTGAGGAGTAGGTAAGAGCCAGATCATACATGGCCTTGTAGACCAGGGCCAGGGAACAGAATTTTATCATAGGAGCAATGGAGAAAACCCAGTAAGACTTAGTAAGCAGTAGGACAGAAAGCAGAAAGACAGGATTCTGGGATGTCTTGAGGTTTGGCTTGAGCAACTGGATTGATGGTGGTATCATGTGTTGAGGTAGTACTGTGTATTTTTAAGTGTATGGTACATATTCCATGCATGTTATTTCTACCAGCATCACAATTGCACAAATTTGGAAGTACTTTGAGGCACCGTGTCTCACCCAACTATGTACATGCCATCCAATGTCATATGTGCAGTAAATGGGTAGGGATTTAAGTCAGATGATGTGCCCATATAAACGTTGCTTCCACTCTTGATTTGGGCCATTTATAAAAGCTGTTGTATTTGGACAGAAGAACCTTGAGCTGAAGAACTTAACTTTTTCTAATGAAGTGAGTTTTGAGTGTTTGAAGAAGAAGAAGAAAAACCGAGGTTGAACCAAGAAAATGAAATCTCCTAAGAAAACTCTGGTGCCTTCTGCTAATAACATCTTTTGCTAGAGATAAGATGTAGGGAAGCAAGAAGACAAGTGTAGATCAGGGGTATCCAATCTTTGAAGTGTTAGGAACCAGGGAAAAGGAACTGTTTAACAAGTGGTGTAATTGGAATGGGTCTTCTGTGGTTTCCCATGTCAGGATTCACACAGGCCTGTGTGCTCTGTGGCTACTGCAAGGAAGGCTGTGAGTCATCCTTTGGATTGATGTAAACCAGTGCTCCAGTGCCTGGGTTGTCTCTGAAGGAGAACAGGTAGAGCCAGGGCCAGATGATGAGAATTTTCCATTTTATGACAGTGATAGCCTGGAATGTCTAGAATGGTTTATTAGTCTTCACAAAAGACCTACTCCTTAACCTCAGAGGCTACATTGTAGATCCCTGCTTGAGTACAACGCTTGAGAAGTTTGCTTCCCTTCCAAGGTTTGAAATACTGAAGCTTTCAGAAAAGAATTTACTGAATTTTGTAATTAAGTTGACTACGAAAGTCTTGTTCACCTTTGTTTGAAGCACTATTTTTATTTTCTCTGCTTTCAAGGTAATCAGGTATATTTTAATTTGCAAAATCTTTGTTACAAGGGAAAATTAATCAAAGATACATATCTTTTAAAATTGTTTTTAAAAGTTTATTAACTATGGCTATACTGATATTTTATATTTACATAATGCTGTGCAGTGTGCAAAAAACTGTTCCATGTTCTCCATTTAACACATGCAACCACCCAGAGAGGTGAGCAGAGAGTGTAATCCCCTTTTCACAGATGAGGAAATGGGGAAGTTGAGAAGTAAGTGACTGCTCCAGGCCACACAAATAGGAAGAGATATGGACCTTGAACCTCCATCATTGGACTCTAAGACCAGGGTCCTCCTTCTGCATTTTGGGTGTGAAGTTGCATAGCAGAGGTGGGGAAGGGAACAAGGATTTTTGAGTACCCATTAGGTTATAGATACTGATGATGCAATTTACACATCTTATCTCATTGAAGCCTCTCAACTCCAGGGCAGTTATCATCACCCCCATTTTACTGATGAGAAGCATGTGCTCTGGAAGGTTAAGTAACCTAAGCTAGGGGTTTGAGATTTGACCAGGCTGTCCAACGCCAGGGCTGACTCTCTTTAACGATCAGCCTTTACTGTCCTACCAGGAAAGATCATTCTACGTAGTAAAATCATTAAATGACAGCAACATTCGTTTTATAGATTTATTAAATCACTTTCAACTTTTAGACAAAGGCTGAAGTAGGTAGCTTTCATGAAAACATTTCACAAAATAAGACAAATGTGTGAGTTTCTCAATACTTGCTTCTTGGAAGAGAATGGGACTAAAAGTCTTAAATATTCCTTGGCCACATCACTATTGATGGGGTACTTATAAAAATATAGAAGGAGAACGTTCTAGTCTGTGAAACTGATACGGTGTA
>JAQZBX010110550.1:0-10363 GCA_029593785.1 Cabassous unicinctus
CCTTTATTGATATCTCAGATGCTTACTCTCAGTTCACTGTTTTGTACTTAAAAGACAACTTTTACTTCTTTCCTTTAGAAAGAGAATTGCAAGTTTTTTGCTTTTGAATGGGAAGATCATGATACTGGAATGAAAAAACAGTATTGCAACCAGGATTTTAAAATGCCCCAACTAAGGGTGTGGGTGTAGCTCAGAAGTTAAGTGCCTGCTTCCCACATTTGAGGACCCAGGTTCAATTTCCTATAACTCCTTAAAAGCAAACAATCAAACAAACAAATAAAAATGTCTCAACTTTTATGGAAAGGCACATTCCAAGGACCTACAAGGAGTACAGCTCTGAGAAGGGCTCCTCCTTCAAAATGTTGATGATATACTCATAGATAGTAAAACCCAAGAAGCCTCAAATAAGAGTACAAAAATAATGTTAAAAAGGCTAGTGGAAAAAGAATACAAAGTATCTGAAAAGAAAATCCAATCTATGATGAACCACCCAAAATGTAACCGATCAACGTGTAACATGCACTCAGGTTAATCCTGACCCCACATGAAGTTTCCTGCATTAACCAAGGGAGGACAGTACTGAGGTTTGTGTAGAGGAGGACTGGCAAATTGATTTCACCAAGATGTCAAAAGCCCCTGGAAATTTTAAATATTTTTACTGTTTGTTGACAACCTTTACTAGATGGGTAGAAGCTTTCTCTTGTTGGACTGAAAAAGCCCGTGAGATTCTTAAATGCCTACTAAAAATAATTATTCCTAGGTTTGGACTCCCACTCTCCACTCAAAGTGACAGTGGCACTTCTTTTGTCTCTATAGTGCTTAAAGATGTTTCTGGTTTCTTGGGTATTGATTAGTGACTACACTCTCCTTTGTAGACCTCAATCCATGGGAAAAACAGAACATATGAACTAAATTTTAAAGGATCACCTGCCTAGAGACACAATTAAATGGGATAAAGTCCTACCCATTGCACTCCTGAGAATAAGAGTAGGAACCAAGGCAGGATAGGTTTAAGTCCTTATGAAATGACATATGGTAGACCATTTCTAAAGGCAGAATATGCTGCCAATATGCATCCTAGCTTGGAATTAGCTACCATACAATATGTAAAATCCCTGTGTGCTACCTTGACTGAGATGAATAATCATGCTTCTATTTTAAATTCCTCATGGACACTCCTTTACACAATTATCAACCTGGAGACTGGGTGTGGCTGCATACCTTGAAATACCAACATACTTAGGTACAACTAAACCCAATTTCCTAGTGTTACTTCTATTCTCTTTTTTAGCCCATATGAATAATCAGATTTAAGCCTTATCTGCTCCCATCACTAGTTTTAGTTCCTTTGATTTGTTCAGTTGATTACTTGCAGGAATTTGTTCCTGGTTAAGAACATTCCTCCAAACAGGGCTGGTTGTTTTTCTAATAGTAATTCTAAACTTTGTGCTTCTTAAATGTATCATCTCCTTGTGCAATCAAATGTTAATGCAAATAATTAACAAACATTTCTCCTTATTCAGAACTTTCAAGACTTCCTCTTCTGAAACAGGTATCCATCCCTCTGAGTCTAATCAATATTATCTGCATGTCATGAGTCAACATTTCCATCAAACTACCCGGGAACCCCAAAGTCCCATCTCAGCAGGAAATAGCCAGATTGAAGGACACCGAAATTACCAAGGTTGGAAATGTATATTTAATCAGGGAATTTGCAGTACTAGAAAAACCCAGTATTGATTAAATATTAAGGCATTGTACTGTACCTTATAGTGTTAGAAAAAATTCACTGCAACTCTTAAATGTCAGGAAACATGCAGAGCTACAGATTTAACATTAACCAGATTTAGCTCCACCAAAAATGTGTCATTTTGTACTTCCTCACTCGCACCCATCATTATCTGTATCTCCACATTCATTACACATACCTTCACATCCATACCACCACCCCATCCTTATCACCCCAAGATTACCCGTGCCCAGGCACCATGCATATTTTAAGATTAACTGAGAAAGCAAAAATGAATTTTTCCAGACCCTTCTTAGAAATGTCACCCTAATAATTAACATGCTTTGTTTCAAACAGTTGTTGCAGTCCTTTTCCTGCTGCAAACTGAAAGTATACCATTAAACACATTGTGAACTTTTCACTGGAAATAGTAGGGATTCAAATTTGTCCCCTTAAAAAAATCTGTATATCTTTCAAGCTTACATATAAATTGTCAAGACTTTGAACATTCTAGGCACAAGTGAACCTTTGCAGGAAATACATAAAGTTCTCTCAAGGAGTATAATCTATTCAAAAACTACTACTTAAAAATCATCTTAATTGTCACATACCTCAATATTTTCTGTGTCAGTTATGCACTTAAATAAGCAGCAACACAAACTTTGGCAAGTTCTTTCCCAACTAAAGCAAACAAACAAACAAAACCCTTAACAGGGAGGCTGATTTGAGATTGTACGTCTCCCACTTTCCACCAGTGAATTTTCAGTCTTGGCCTAATTTGTTATGTCTGTGTATTCTGTCACACAGAATAAATGAACCCAGCTGAGGACCACCCCTGCCTGTCTTAAAATAACATTAGGGGTTGCTGCTGTTTTGGGGTACTTAGGGGCAGTCTCTTTTCCAATGTCCAGGATATTTACAGTAACTACAAGTACCAGTTTCCTGATCCCTGGTGCCTAAATATGTTCATTGGGAGCTTATTTAGCTGCTGTAAATGGAAATTCATGATTTTGTCTAATAGTATTTCTGTTATCTTTGGGAGGGTTTTCTTTTTATATTTTTAAAAGTTGTGTTCTAATTGATGTGTAAAATTTACTAAATTAGGTTCCACTGTGACCCATTTTACTTGTTTCCATTTTAGATTGGTGCTTAGTTCTGAAAAGCTGTTAGAAAAAGTATTCAACAGGATAGAGGAGTCATATTAATATGTTATAGACTTAAGAAATGTTTAAAGGGATTTTTTTTGAGCCTGTTACAATTTTCATATATGGGCTCATTGAATTTGTGGGTACATTGTTGGATTTTTTTTTCCAACCAACAATTTGGGGAAACACTTCAGGTATAACCTTATGAAGTTCCTTAGCTAGCTTAAATGCTTCAGTTTTGTCAGTAGCTCTTCATTTTGAAAAGTCATTTAAGGGCCCTTTCCAATTAGCTTTGTCTATCCTGGTTTGGGTATGACTTTCACCAACAGTCAGGTGAATTAACTGGTAAATGACTGGCTACGAATTTTCATAAGTCTGAATAATAAAATTGAATTCTTTTGCAAAATCTACTGGGTCTCCAGTAGGACTTATGAAATCTTATTCCTATAGAAGTGGGAATTTGGCTAAGTTAGGACATAGAGGAGGTAGACAGAAGGGGTTTAAAGGAGGGTTAGAACTGTCAGAGTCAGGAGAACTGGGTAGCTTTTTTTAAGCTTGATAATGGACTTTAAGTCTTTGTTAATTTAGTAAAAGTTTCTTGAAGAAAGGCAATTTTAGAATTAGTTACACATTTGTAAACTTCCACATACCAATTAAAATCTTTAATCCCAATCAGGTTGCTTCATTTTAAAGGCTCTATTTTCTAGTTGAGAATGTAAAAATACCAATTTAGGCAACTAAATGCATCCCCACTGTGGCCATTATAACTCAAGATTTTCTTTAGTGTGCCATTTCCAGTGGGACAAGATTTTACATGAGGCAAGATCATAATTTTTTTCCACAAAACCAGCTGGTGTGCTAGATTGTGGTGCAACCTTACAGTTCTTTGATTGGAACACATTTTTTTTTTCAGATAGTTCTGATTGTGACGCAACCTAAATTCTAAACCTGAGAGAAATTGTCTGGATTTTAAGCAAGTGTGATGTTTTACAGTGTGCTTTTCCCAGGATATTTATTTCATCTCAGGGACAGCCTGTGCTCTAGTTCTTTGACTCATAACCAAGACAGGAGCCCAAGGTTTGACTTCTGACCACTTGCTCTTCTCTGAGGCCACAAGGCATGGAAAGTGGTTGGTGACCTTCTTCAACTGTGCCATGTGATTATATTCCAAGTTTTGAGGTCACTTTGAGGCAGGATAGAATAGGGACCTGAGGAGGAGAGCTGGAAAACCCAATAAATCTTCACAGAAATGCCACCCAGTAGAAAAGACTGGAGAAACATCCTTTTGGACTCATGTAGACAAGTTATCAGGAGGCAGTTTGTGCCAGCTGATGTGCAGAAAGATGTCTCAGGGAAGCAGTGTGCAGCATCCACCTAGCAGAAAAGCAGGAAATTCTCACACTAGCCACCTATTTTCATAAGCCCCTCATGCAGCACACTCCAGCAGGGCTC
Organism: Cabassous unicinctus; assembly: GCA_029593785.1. Lineage (NCBI taxonomy): Eukaryota > Metazoa > Chordata > Mammalia > Cingulata > Chlamyphoridae > Cabassous > Cabassous unicinctus. The sequence goes on from JAQZBX010110550.1 coordinate 4,327, forward strand.
AAGAACAATAGCCAGCAGTCAATCACCCCCAGACAGAAAGCCCTAACCCCCTAAGAGAATAAATCACACAATACAGTTTCCACACTTTGTCTCAAATATGCCAATCAGCACAGACCCTGAGTCCTAAACCCTCATAAAACAGTGGACCCCAGGGCAGAACTTTGCATTTCTCTCCCTTGAAAATGCCCACACCAGGTCTGAGGTTATATTTCTGTTCTCTTGCTTTACCCCCAAATAAGTTCTCTGCTTTCCTAATTAAATTGTGACTCATCCTTGGATTCCTTCTCATGATGAAGCCAAGAACCTAGACACTGGATCTGATAACAATCTGGATGGGGACCTATTTCTTAAAATTTTCAAATACCTGCCTCTGTCCTGAGTGTTGAGTTACCCGCTCTTCTCAGAATAGCATGAAAACCCCTACCTCTGGACATCGGAACATACCTGGAAATTTGAAGCCTTTCTAGAATTCACAGGAAGAAGAATGTCTTCAGCATCACAAAGGCAGACAGGGCCGAAATTAACACATTCTGTCCCCTACACATTGTGCAAAGTTTTATGAAGAAAACTCTGGATCCTTTCCCTTCCAAGATGAGTTGAGGGGTCTGAGGATCTGAAGATTTGGTTGAATGACTAAAGGAGTGTAGCTAGGATGGTGAGTCACCCCAGCAGGGAGGATAGAGTTAACAATTAGATTTGTAATAGAAACGATGGATTAGCACCTGGATTTCACTGGAAGAGAGAATCCAGGAAATTTCATAAACAAGAGTTTCCTGCCTGCCCAAATTTTATAGAGTAATTGTTTCAAATAATTTTAATGCTTCCTACATATATGTCAAAGAAAAAAACTTACAGAGTGGGAGAAATTAGTGGAAAATCATGCCTCAGATAAGAGGGTTTTTGTTTGTTTTACACAGCAAAAATATTTTAATACTTTTAAAATTCAAATTTTTCTTTAAAATCATTCATGAAAAAGGTTTTCAAGTCAGAATTAGCACCCAATTAGTCAAGCATCAGGAAGCTACATTAGAGCTGTTTAATATACAGAGAGACATCTTTCCAACCAGTCACTTTTTTCTAATGTCTCTGTTCTGGAATCATACAGCCTCTTAGTCCTTCATTTCTTCAGATCATGAAAACTGAATTTGTTGAACACCAGAAATCTGTTGATAGGATGTTGTATAAACCCTAACATTTTGTTGTTGACCATCTGCAGTTATTAAGTCAGCTGGTAACTGGTTAGTAAATGCCTCCTCTGTAAGCTCTTCACTGAGTCCACCTGTAGCTGCAGCCATTCCACCAATTCTTTTCTCTCCTTTCATAGCCTCTCCGAATTTCTGAGGGTGTAATTTCAGAGGTTCTACATTACTGTCAAAGCCTAAGGTACACATGACAAAGAGAATATCCTCTCCACTGATTGTCTTCCGTTTCTCTTGATGGCATCTTTCACTGGCTTCAGAAGTTATAAAGCCGATGGATTCACCCAGACATTCTTGAACACATTCTTTGGAATCTTTTGCAATCGTTCCTGTTTGAGGTATGGCATTTTTCATTATTCTTGCCACATTTGCAATTGGAAGATTTATATCTTGTTCTTTGAAACTTTCTCTTGAGCCATTTGTGTATTCACGAGGCTGTGTAACATAATGACTTTCTCCAAGAGTCTGCAGAAATTCGTAGTTGAGATGCATCTGTTGTAGGACTGTCACCATCCACTGCCATGAAATACAATCAAAATATCGGCATGAGTGGTGCTTAGGAACAGCTCTGAATAGATGTCTAGCCTGCTGAGTTTCAACCTGCGGACAAGTCCAGGGACCGCAAGCCGCCAGATGGCCACAGTCATTATGTGTAAACCAGACTGTGGGGAAACAAAGTCCATTCCTTCCTCCAAGATACCCCGTTTCCCTCCCCACCATGAAGGCGCTGGCGTGGCTCTGGGCCCACATCCCCGACGACCAATCGGTACCGCGTGTGTGGGCAGCCACCTGTCCCGCCCGCGGCCCCAGGTCCCCGACCCCGCAGCGACGCCTCCTCCCACCGCCTGGCCGCGCGATGCCCGTGACGCAGCAGGCAGACAAGGCGCCGGGACGCTCCAGGCCCCCGGATGGGCGGAGAAGGCTCTCCTCGGGGACACCAGCACGGTGGCCCAGGCCCAGAAGGCTCCTTCACCCGGGATGCCGAGGCAAGGTCGGGACTGGGGTACAGGGACCACGTCCCCAGCCTCCATGGTCGGCTCCCGCACAACAGGGAGCCGACCCGGGCGCCGCCGAGAGTGGGGTTCCGACAGCCCCTCGGGGCCCCCTCCTCCGGGCCGGAACCCGAGGCGGCAAGCGGAGACAGCCTGGCCGGCGTCCTGCCGCTCCTCGTCCCTGCGACCCCTCCCCGGCCGGGCCGCAGCGAGAGCGGCCTCACAGGCTTTGGCCTGGCCCGGGCCCCAGACCCAGTGAGCAGGCGAGCAGGAGATGAGCACCCCTGGCATCGGCGGCATTGGCGGCGGGGATGGCGGCGGTTAGATAGGAGTTTAATATCCAGAATATATAAAGAACTCAAAAAACTAAATACAGAAAAGATAACTACCCAATTAAAAGGAGGCAATGGATTTGAGTAGACATTTCTTCTGGGAAATTTTTCAAATGGCTCTCCATGAACACTAGAAAAGAAGCCTAACATCTTTGGTCATAAGGGAAATGCAAATAAAACCACAATCAAACACCACTTAACAACAACTAGGAGGGCTACTATTCAAAACAAACAATCAAGCAAGAAAATAAACAAACAAAACCCAGAAAATTGTGTGCCTAGCAGGATGCAGAGAAATAGGAATTTTCAGGCATTACTGGTGGGAATTTAAAATGATGCAATTGTTGTCAGATTTTCTCTAGGTTCTTGGCTAAGCTACAAGAAAGGAATTTCAAGAGCAAGCCAGGTTAGTTAGGCCAGTAATTTATTAAAGAAGGGATGGAAGAGAAATGGGACAAAAGAACAGTTCATGGGTCCCAGGTAGAGAGGAATGGGCTGAAAAGTGATATAGAAGGCCGATTTACACACTACAATTCCCCATTACAGATTACAGATGCCCAGGTTTGACTTGCCTGCTGTTTCAGGCAGGGGGGAAGAAAGTGAGAACAGAGTGTAGGAAGCAAGAGCAGGCGCAGGTTAGATTTCCTGCTTGCTTTTTAAGCCATTATTTATCCCACCTCTTTGGCAATGACAGGGGAGGGGTCACAGCTGTTTGCTGTTTTGATTGATTACCCCATCCACCAATTCCCCAGGAGGACCCAATGGTAAGGCCCCTGGAGACCATCCGGCCTTATCCTGGATTCCAGAGGAAGAATCCTTCTGAATGAGGGATCTCATGGGTTCTTCTAGCAGCCATCTTTTGGGGTATCCATGGCCATGTGGATTTTCCTACCAGGTTCCAGATCCATCTATTGATTCTCCTATTTTACTAGCCTGCCTCATAGCTACTGTGGAAAATATTTTTGTGGTTTCTCAAAAAGTTAAGCACTGGGAATCAGATGCAGCTTAAGCAATTGGGCTCTCATCTACCACGTGGAAGGACCTGGGTTGAATTTCCTGGGCCCCCTGGTGAAGGCAAGCTGGCCCATGCATGGAAAGATGGCGGCCAACACCACAGAGAGCTGGTGCAGCACGATGATGAAAAAAAAATTTAAGCAACTGAATTAATATATGTCCTGCAACTCCACTTCTTGATGTGTACCCAAAGTAGTTGGAAATAGGGACTCAAGCAGGCACTTGCACACCAATTTTCATAGCAGCATTCTTCACATTGCTAAAAGATAGGAAAAGTCAAGTGTCCATTAGCAGATGAATGGATAAAAAAGTGGCATCTCCATACAATGGAATATTCACCATAAGAGAGAATGAAGTTCTGATAAATGCAACAACCTGGATAGAATTTTGGAAACATTATGCAAAATTAAATAGGCCAGATGCAAATGGACAAATATTGTATGATGCCATTAATATGAAATATCTATAATAAGCAAATTCATTGAGAAAGAAAGTAGATTACAGAGTACTAGGGGCTAGGGAGAATGGTGAATTATGATTAATGAATACTAGTTTCTGTTTGGGTTGATTAACATTTTTGTAATGGATAGTGGTGATGATAGGACATTTTGAATGTAGTTAATATCACTGTATTTTACAGTTAAAATGAGTAATTTTGTATTGTATGTATGTTGCTACAATAAAATTTCAAATGCATGAAAAAACCCACAACTTACTTTTTCTTATAGGGAAGGAATTAATGTTCACTTTTAGGCCAGAAAGAGCTTCTGGGTCTTAAAATTATAATAATAATAACTAAAAACACAGATTGACTTATTCAATATGTCATACTTAGTTCAAAGCACTCTGCATATATCTATTTATTATTTCATTCAGAAAATATGAATTGGTTAAATACCACCCAAATTTTACAGATGTGGATATTAAGACAGAAAAGGTTGGCAACCTACCCTAGGATACAATGATAATACTCGATAGTGCTTGCATTTATCCCTAGATTCTAGGATCCTCAGGGGCATTTGGCCAGTTGGGTCTTTATGTTCAATCCTGGCCTCCAGACATACTCAGTTTTATAATCTTTTTGTTCTCCTGAAATGTGTCTGTTTGGGATTAGTTGTCTGTCTCCTCCCTGCAACTGCAGCTACTATATTGGACCCAGTCTTCACATATCTACTGATGAGGTTCCCCATGTGGCATATTGTAGGTTTTCAGGCTGGAGCTCAGTCCACTAAAAGGCTTTGCAGAATCAGATCCCAGCAAAATGCGTGCTTCTTGTACCTGCAGCAGTAGGCCTTTCTGGGCTAAAATTACAAATTCAAAGGAGGAAATACCTCTGTCAGTGGACACAGCAAAGGTTTCACTGGTTCTAATGCTCTATGACATCATGTAATTGGGGATATTTCTCAGAAATGCTGAGCAGTCCATTTAGGGTTGCAAGTCAATTGCATCTCTCATGCTTGATAAACTTTTCATGACATTTGAATTTCGCATACACCTGCTTTTCTTTTCACATTCAGCCAACTGAAGCCTGCTCTCCCAAATGTAATAGAAACATTTCGAGGTTAGTTACTTTCCATCAGGAAACTAAAATTTTTTCTCAGTTACATTATCTCTCCCATAAGGGGTGGTGACTTCTCTTTAAACTCAGCCATATTGTGAGTACTGTCTTTCCTACGTTATCAATATTATATTTTTATTTATATATTATGTAATGTATCTTAAATTGCTCTCTCTCAATTTGTCCATCCTCTTAGCATTTAGAAATGTTCCATTACCTCTTATTCTGAAGTTTGCATAAAAATGAAAAACTTTTCTGGACTCCCTTTATTTCCAGTTGTTGCCATTTTTTCTCCCTTTCAATCCTAATAGAGATTCATCAGTGTTTCCCCCATACCAGTCTAAACTCACTCCATGCCAGGCTGTTTTCTTCCCATTCATCCATGGACATCATTCTTGCTGATAGAACCTGTCCTGGTTTGAGTCTTTTGTGGCCACCAGAAAATCCCGTTCATAAAGGGAATGCATTCCTGTGCCTGTAAAGCTCATGAGCATTTGAGAAGAATGCTTATCCTGCTGTTTGGGGGTGTAAAGTTCCATTAGTATCTCTTAGGTCTTGCACACTGACAATTTTAGTCAATCTTTCAGTTTCTTTATTTATCCATTCCCAGAGGTTCTATCCTATGTTGAGAGGGGTGTATTAAAGTCTCCAAGTATTATTATAGAGACATTGATTTCTCCCTTCAGGTTTGCCAGTATGTGCTTCATATATTTTAAGGCACCCAATTTAGGTGCATAAATATTATTGTTATTTCTTCTTGGTGAATTCCCCTTTTTATTAATCTTTCTTCATCTCATAATACTTTTGCCTTCAAAAATCTATTTTGTCCGATATTAGTATTACTACTCCAGATCTTTTTTGATTACTATTTGTGTGGAATACATTTTTCAAAACTTTCACTTCCAAACTTGTTATGTCTTTACATCTGAGGTGAGTCTGTTG
>JAQZBX010110551.1:0-10366 GCA_029593785.1 Cabassous unicinctus
AAGTGGGACTGATTGAAAATCACAGTGATGGAAGGACTGGCTTCTTCCCACCCAGGTGGATTGCTACCCTAGCGTGGGCTCCAGCCCTGCCTCCAGCAGGAAGGAAGCTGGGGGGACCTACACCAGGCTCTCTGAGCAACTGTACTCACTTTTGAACTGCACAGACTAGATTCTTGGGCACCCACGTGGCTACATCCCCACCCTTCATAGGACAAGAGAGGGGATGGTGTTTCCTCAGCCTCTCCAGGCAACTGAAAGAACTTTCAACTTGCATGGACAAGATTTTTGTGCATACCTATGGCTCCATCCCTGCTCCTGACAGGGCAAGAGGAGGGACGGTGCTCCCTCAGCCTCTCTAAGCAACTGCAAGTACTTTGGGCCCACCGGGACTAGATTATTAGATGCAACGGTGGCTCTATCCCTGCCCCAGGCAGGGGAGGAAGGGGCGTAGGGTTTCAGCAGTCTCTCCAGGGAACTAAGATGGTCTTGCACAGCTTGCATTACTGCATAAGGCTGCATTACTGCAATACCCATCCCTGGCAGGGAAAAAAGGAGAGACAAGCTTTAGGGGTTCCTGGGGCAACACAGGCAGCTTCAGCCTCCATGGCTTACAGTATAAACCACATCCTCAGCTCCTACTCTTCAAAGGAGAAAGGGAAAAAAAAACATGAAAAAGAGAAGAAAGCAACTAAAACAATCAAATATTTAAGAATAAACTTAACCAAGGACATAAAGGGCCTGTATTCAAAAAACTACAAAACATTGCAAAAAAAGAAACCAAAGAAGACAAATAAATGGAAGGACATCCCGTGTTCATGGATTGGAAGACTAAATATTGTTAATATATCAATTCTACTCAAACTGATTTACAGATTCAACACAATCCCAATAAAAATCCCAAGAGCCTTTTTTTGCAGAAATGGAAAAGTCAATTAGCAAATTTATTTGGAAGTGTAAGGGGGCCCAAATAGACAAAAATGTCTTTAAAAAGAAGAATGAAGTTGGAAGTCTCTCACTTCCTGCTTTTAAAGCATATTACTTAGTGACAGTGGTAAAAACAGCTTGTTACTGGCATAAAGACAGACAGATTGACCAACTGAACTGAATCAAAACTCAGAAATAGGCCCTCACAGTCAAGTGATTTTTGACAAGGCTGACAAGCCCTCCCAGCTAGGCCAGAACAGTCTATTCAACAAATGGTGCTGGGCGAATTGAGTAGCCATATCTAAAAGAAAGAAAGAGGCCCCCTATCTCACACTTTATACAAAAATTAACTCCATATGGATCAAGGACCTAAATATAAAAGCAACAACCATAAAACTCCTAGAAGAAAATGTAAGAAAAACATCTTCAAAATCTTGTGGTAGGTGGCAGTTTCTTAAACTTTACACCCAAAGCGTGAGCAACAAAAGAAAAAGTAGATAAATGGGACCTCCTCAAAATTAAACATTTTTGCAACTCAAAGGACTTTGTCAAAAGGGTCAAAATGTAACTGACTCAATGGGAAAAATTATTTGGAAATCACATATCTGATAAGGGTTTAATATCCATGATATAGAAAGAGATCATACAACTCAACAATGAAAAGATCCAACAATCCCACTATTGGGTATATACCCAGAAGAGTTGAAAGCAGAGACATGAACAGATATATGCACACCAATGTTCAGAGCACATTATTCACTATTGCCAAAAGTTGGAAGCAACCCAAATGTCCATCTACAGATGAATGGATAAGCAAACTGTGGTGTATACAGACAATGTAATACAGCTGTAAGAAGGAATGCAGTATTAACACATGGGATAACATGATGAATCTTAAAGACTGTATGTTGAATGAAGTAAGCTAGGCACTGAAGGACAAATAATTACATGACCTCACTGATATGACTTAAGCAAATTGAGCAAACTCATAGAGCTAGAGTCTGGAAGATAAGTTTACAGGAGACAGAAAGGGAGTAGAGGGTGGTGAGCCAATGCCCATATGGGCAAAATCTATGATAAGGTGGAAGGATGTAGTTGTGCAGTGGATAAGCATGACGGTGATATAATTGGGTTCAGTGGTGCTGGTCTGTGAGAGAGATTAGCATGGGGTGGTTGGTTGGACTATCCATGGAACTGGGGGGATGGTCGGGGGAAGGAGCAGATGAACTCTGGGGATTTGCAGGTCTGTGGTTAAAACTACAATGTTGGGAATGTTCTTTTGGCAAATATGGCAGGGGAGGATTACTGGTGTAGGGTGTTGGATGTAGGGGGTTATATGGGACAGGGAACACCTGGGGTAGGCATCTATGGAATATTTAAGTGTTCATCTTGTCATAGTGTGTTATATCCGTGGATGGAGACCCACATAATAAACAAGAAAATATCAAACTCAAGCCAGCCAATGTCTCTGCTTACCTGAATGTGTTTCTGCAGAAATTTAGAAAAGGCTGGCAATATTAAAGCCATGCTACGAGCCTTAAGGACACTGAAGTCATTAAGGTCCCTGAAAATGGCTACAACACATGGGAAAAAAATCAAACTCTCATCCTGGGGAGTACTGCTATATTTATTCTCAATTAGAGGGAAAAGAATCCTTTGATAACATAGGCAGTACCAGATAAAAGAAAACAGACCAATATGTCAAACCCTCAATATTATTGCAAGTAACTATAAATCTTACTCTTCAAAAATTGAAACTTAGTGGTTACCATAAGTTCCAAGGGGAGGGGGAGGGAAGAATAGAATAGATGGAACATAGGGCATTTTTAGGGCATTAGAATTGTTCGGCATGATCTTGCAATAATGGATACAAGCCACTTCAAGTTTCGTCAAAACCTATAAAAGCATACAATCCAGAATGTAAACCATGATGTAAAGCATTGACCATGAATAGTAGCAATGCTTCAGTATTTGTACATGGTTTGTAACAAATGTACCATCCACATGTAAAATGTTATTAATAGGGGAGAGGGAAAAACGGGGAGGGCATTGGATATATATGAATCCCCTATATTCTTTATGTGACTTTTCTGTATCCTAAAGCTTCTTTGAAGAGAAAATGAAGAAAATAAGACACTGGGAGAATAAATGGAAGAAAATGTCACTGTACATACAAGACAACAGACCTTACAGTGATGAAAGACACAATGTCTAAAAAAATTTTTTTTATTTTTTATTTCAAATTTTTAAAAAATATTTTATATTTTATTGGTTTTTAAAAATTATTTCATTTTCTTATTAATTTTATTTGGTTATATTGTTGGCTTCATTTTTGGAGAGGTTTTGGATCACAGAAGGGTCACAACAGTGGCAGGGGAAGATGACTGGTGAAGGGTATTAGTGATGGAGGGATGCATAGGAAGGGGTTCACCTGGGGCATGCCTCTAAGGCATATGAATATGTTTAAGTGTTCATGGGGTATTGTCTTGGTGGGTGGAGATTCACACAATAACCAAAAGAATAATGAATTCCCATCCTGGGGACTTCTACTACATTCTCTAATAAGATAGCAAGAATCCCCCAAGTGCAAGGGTAGTGCCTAATGGAGGAATTCAGACCATTACACCAGGCCCTTGCTATTGATTATTGTACTTATGAACCTTGTTCTTGTGAAATTGAAACTTACCTTAGTATTATATACTGCCTAAGAGTTACCTCCTGAAAGCCTCCTTGTTGTTCTAATGAGGCCTCTCTGTAAGCCAAACTCTGCATATAATCACGCTACCTTCCTCCCAGTGTTTATATGACTCCCAGGGATAAATCTCCCTGGCACCAGGGGATTATTACCAAGCACCAACTAGCAATGCATCTGGAAAAGGACCTTGACCAAAAGGGGGAAATGGTAAATACAAATGAGTTTTTATGGCTAAGAGATTTCAAAGTGAGTCGGGAGGTTATTCCAGCGGTTATGCTTATGCAAGTCTCAGCAGGTTCTCACTGACTGCCACAGAAAACAGTGCTTCAAATAGTGGGGGTCCTGAGGGCTCTAGAGACATAAGCAGGGCAGACAACTCAGGAATTCTGCACCCTGTTAGTGGGCCTTACTTTGGAATTTATGCTTCCCAATGTAACAGAGTTAGACTCATTTATAGGTTCTCTACATCTGGCTCTTCTGCCTCTTTTACTTGAACCTATAATTAACACTATACTTGATAAATATATGTCCCAGAGACTTAAATCTTTGATCCATCCATGTGCCAGTTAAGCCCTGAATTTCAGCAGAGTTGCAACACCTACTCTCCAGTTCATTGGACTCACCCAGGACAACTAACAAGGAAATGATAATGGACAACGCCCATCCCAAGGAACAGAGAATGTCTGCAACTGCAAGCAAGGTAGTTACATCCATCTGCCCAATGGGATCTAAGCTCCCTCTCAATTAGAAGCAGAGTGGACATCACCATCACAGAATCCTCAAAATTGGGGAATGAACAATGGACTAAAGTAGACTTATTATTATTCTAGCAATGGAAGAACTTTTATCATTAATATAAAGGCAGTGGCCACAAGAGGTTCTGAGGGATGGGAGAGGGAATAATAGGTGTAATATGGGGGCATTTTGGGGACATTGGATTTGTCCTGCATGATACTGCAGTGACAAATACAGGCCATTGTGTATTTTGTCATAACCTACAAAATTGTGCAGGATAGAGTGTAACCTTTAATGTAAACTGTAATCCATAATTAGTGGCAATGCTTCAATATGTATTCATCAATTATAACAAATGTACCACACTAATAAGGGATGTTGTTGATGTGGGAAAGTGTGGGAGGGGCAGGGAGGGGGGCATATGGGAGTCCCTTATATTTTTTATGCAACTTTTATGTAATCTAAAGCTTCTTTACAAATAAAAAAAATTAATTAAAAAGACAAACTACCCATTTTAAAAATAGGCAAAGGGGGAGCAGATGTGGTTCAGGCAGTTGGGCACACGTCTGCCACATGGGAGATCCCAGATTCGGTTCCCAGTGCCTCCTAAAGAAGACAAACAAACAATGAGCAGACATCGAGCAAAAAACAACCAGCAGACAGTGAGCAAAAACACAATGAGCAGACAACAAGCAAAAACAATTAGCAAGACAACAAGCAAACAACGAGCAGACAGTGAGCAAAAACAAAAAAATGAGCAGGGAGCAAATGTGGCTCAAGCAGTTGGGTGCCCACCTTCCACATGGGAGGACACAGGTGTGGATCCCAGTGCCTTCTAAAGAAGAAGCAAATAGACAATGCTCAGACAATGAGCAGACAATAAGTATACAATGAGCAGAAACAACAAGCAAACAGACACAGCCATCTCTGGGAGGGGGGGGAAATGGGCAAAAGTCTTGAGTAGATATTTGTTGAAAGAAGAAATACAAATGGTGAAAAAAATACATGAAATAAATGTGCAACATCACTAGCAATTAGGGAAATGGAAATCAAAACTACAATGAGATATTTCAACCTATTAAAATGGCCACTATTAAGAAAGTGGAAAACCACAAGTGCTGGAGAGTATGTGGAGAGGTAGGAATGCTTACCCACTGTTGGTGAGAATGTAGAATGGTACAGCCACTGTGGAGGACTGTTTGGCAGTTTCTAAGGAAGTTGAATATTGACTTGCCATGTGATCCAACAATACCATTACTAGGTATATACCCAGAAGAACTGAAAGCAGTGATACAAACAGACATCTGCACATCGATGTTCACAGCAGTGTTATTCACGATTGCAAAAGTTGGAAACAATGCAGGTGTCCATCAACTGATGAATGGATAAACAAATTGTGGGGTATATACTTGATGGAATATTGTGCAGCCATAAGAGAAATGAAGTCATGAAGCAATGACAACATAGATGTACCTGGAGGACACTATGTTGAGTGAAATAAGCAAAATACAAAGGACAGATATTGTATGGTCTCACTAATATGAATGAAATATGATTTTTAAACTCATGGAGTTAAACTCTAGAATATAGGTTACTATGAGATAGAATGAATGTTATGAAGGAGGAGCTGGTGCTTAATGTATGTAGAACTTTTCATAAGGTTGATCATAATTTTGTGCAAATGGATAGAGTTGATGGTAACACATTATAGTGAGCATAACTAACAGTGCTGATTTATAAATGTGATTGTGGCTGAAAGGGGTAGTTTAGGGTGTAAATATCAATTGAAGGAAAGTTAGAGGATAATCTAGGGACTGTATAACATAGTGAACTTGGTGGTGGATGAGGATTGTGGTTAATAATACAAATATAACAATGTCCTTCTTTGAACTAGAACAAATGTACATTACCATTACAAGGTTTTAAGAATATGGTGAACATGGGAAAAAACAACTAATATAACTTATGGATTATAGTTAACAGTAATATCATAATATTTTTTCATCAGTGGCAAAGAAGGTACTATATCAACGCTAAGGGTCAACAATAGGTATGGGAATTTTCATTTAGGAGTAATGAAAATGTTCTAAAATTGACTTGGGTGATGACAGCACAACTCTGTGATGATACTGAGTGCCAATGAGTATACACTTTTGGCTGATTGTACAAAACATGGGACTATATAACACAGTGAACCCCGTGGTAGATGATGAACTGTGGTTAACAGGACAAATATGAGAACATTCTCTCATGAAATGTAACAACTATACAATATTAATACATGGTGTTAATAATAGGGTGATTTATGGGAAAAGTACACCAAATGTAAACTATGGACTATATTTAGCAGTAATATTTTGATGATGATTTTCATCATATGAAACAAACGTTCCACAACAATGCAAGGTGTTGGTGGTAGGGAGATATATGAGAATCCTGTATGTTATGCATGATTGTTTTGTAAACTCACAAGTTCTCTAATAAAAAGGAAAAATCCACCAAAAAAAAAAAAAAAAAAAAAAAAAAAAAAAAAAAAAAAAAACCAGCATAAGGAAAAAAAAAAAACCTACATACTAATAGTCCCCATGAACAGAAATGCTAAAATTCAACAGAAAATTTTAGCAAATCAAGCCCACCAACATATAAAAAAGATAATACACCATGACCAATTGGTGTTCATCCAGGAACACAAGGGCAATTTAACATTATAAAATCAATCCATTTAATCCATCAAATTAACAAACTAGAAAAGGCATATGATCATCTCAGAACATGTAGAAAACTCATTTAACAAAATCCACCTTCCATTTCTAATGAAAACTCTCAGCAAACTAGGAATCGAAGAATACTTTCTTAACCTGATAAATGGCATTTACTAAAAACTTACTAAAAGACTGAATGCTTCCCCGCAAGATCTTGAAGACAAGAGTGCCCACGCTCACCACTCCTATTCAACATTATCCTGGAGGTTCTAGCCAAAGCAAGTTAACAAGAAAAAAAGGCATCCAGATTGCTAAGTAAGAATTAAAACCACATTTATTCACAGACAAAATCATAGCGTATGTAGAAAATCTGATAGAATCTACAACAAAAAAACACCAAAACTACTAGTACTAATAAGTGAATTTAGCAAAATTACAGGATACAAGATTGATGTAAAAAATCCTTTGGATTTCCACATACTAGCAACAAACAAAAGGAAATGGAAATTTTTAAAAAATACCATTATAATAATATAAGAAATATGAAATACTTAGGAATAAATCTGATGAAAGATGTGTATAAGTCCTGTACACTGGAAAACTACAAAACTTTCTGAGAGAAATTAACAGAAACCTAAATAAATACCTTGTCTATGAGTCAGAAGACTCAGATTGTTTAGATGACATGGATTGGAAGACTAAATATTGTTAATATATCAATTCTACCCAAACTGATTTACAGATGCAATGCAATCTCAATAAAATATCCAACAGCCTTTTTTGCAGAAATGGAAAAACCAATTATCAAATTTATTTGGAAGGGTAAGGGGCCTCAAATAGACAAAAATGTCTTTAAAAAGAAGAATGAAGTTGGAAGACTCTCACTTCCTGCCTTTAAAGCATATTACTTAGTGACAGTGGTAAAAACAGCTTGGTACTGGCATAAAGACAGACAGATTGACCAACTGAACTGAATCGAAACTCAGAAATAGACCCTCACAGTCAAGTGATTTTTGACAAGGCTGACAAGCCCTCCTAGCTAGGCCAGAACAGTCTATTCAACAAATGGTGCTGGTAGAATTGGATAGCCATATCCAAAAGAAAGAAAGAGGCCCCCTATCTCACACTTTATACAAAAACTAACTCCATATGGATCAAGGACCTAAATATAAAAGAAACAACCATAAAACTCCTAGAAGAAAATGTAAGAAAAACATCTTCAAGATCTTGTGGTAGGTGGCAGTTTCTTAAACCTTATACCCAAAGCACTAGCAACAACAACAAAAAAAATATAAATGGGACCTCCTCAAAATTAAACACTTTTGCAACTCAAAGCACTTTGTCAAAAGGGGTCAAAAGGCAACTGACTCAATGGGAGAAAATATTTGGAAATCACATATCTGATAATGGTTTAATATCCATGATATAGAAAGAGATCGTACAACTCAACAATAAAACGTCAAACCACCTGATTAAAAAATGAGCAAAAGATTTGAAAAGACAATTGTCCAAAGAAGAAATACAAATGGTGATAAAACACATGAAAAAAAATCTTCAACATCACTAGCAATTACGGAAGTGGAAATCAAAACTATGAGATATCATTTCACACATATTAAACTAGCCACTATTAAAAGTTCAGAAAACTGTACATGTTGGAGAGGATATGGAGAGATAGGAATGCTTATTCACTGTTGGTGGGAATGTAGAATGGTTCAGCCACTGTGGGGGAATGTTTGGCATTTCCTAAGAAATTTGAATATAGACTTGCCATGTGACCTGGCAATAGTATTACTAGGTATATATCCAGAAGAACTGAGAGCAAAGACAAAAATAGACATCTGCACACTGATGTTCATAGCAGCATTATTCACAATTGCCAAAAGTTGGAAATAACCCAGGTGTCCATCAATTGATGAATGGATAAACAAATTGTGGTGTGTGCATAGGATGGAATATTATGCAGTGGTAAGAAGAAATGAAGTTGTGAAGCATATGACAGCATGGATGAACCTGTAATACATTATGTTGAGTGAAGCAAGCCAGACACAAAAGGACAAACACTTTATGGTTGCGCTATCATGAACTAAATATATATGTAAACTCATGGAGTTAATAATTAGAATATAGGTCACCAGAAAATAGAATGAGGATAGAGAATGGAAAGCTGAGGGTTAGCAAGTGCAGAATTGGTAAAAAAAAAAAAAAAAAAAAAAGATATGTGTTAATCTTTGGAAATGAATAGAAAAGGTGAAAGCACAACATAATGTTTGTAACTAGCAGAGCTATTATATGGGTATGACTGTAAAAGGGTAAGTCTAAAGTCATGTATATTACTAGAAGGAAAGCCAAAAAATATAACACGGGACTGTACAGCATAGTAAACCTCATGTAAAATACAAATATGGGTTATATTGCATATATAAGACAGTTATTACACAATATAAACACAAATATACTAGAAAGAAGGAAACAGAATAGCAATTATGTACAGCAATGGAAGCATGGAGATATTGAGAGGTGATGAGTTTGAGTTTTGTTTGTTTATTTGTTTGTTTTTTATTACTGGAATAATGAAAATGCTCTAAAAATGACTGAAGTGATGAGTGCACAACTATGTGACTATACTAAATACCACTGATTGTACCCTTTGGATGGATTTATGCTTTAACACATATCAATAAAATTGATTTGTTAAAAAAAACTGCAAGTGAAAAAGGGATGTTGTCCAAATCTTCAGCCAATATACAGTTAAATAACAAACAAACAAAAAGGACCTTAGATCTAAAACTATAAAACTTAAGAACAAAAGAGTAGAAAAAAATCTTTGTGACCTACAGTTGAGCAAAAATTTCTAGGTCACATCACCTCAAGCAGGGTTCTTAAAAGAATAAGTGGATAAATTTAACTTCATCAAAATAAAAACTTCTGCCCTACAAACAACACTTCAGAAAATGAAAACACAAGCCACATACTGGTAAAAAATATTTGCAAACATCTGATAAAGGATCCAGAATATATTAAGACTTCTCAAAACTCAGCAACAAGAAAGCAAATAGTCCAGTTTTTTAAAAATGGGCAAAAAAATTGAACAGTCTCTTCACCAAAGAAGATATATGGATGGCAGATAAGCACATAAAAAGATGTTCAACATCATTAATCATTAGGGAAATGCAAATTAAAACCATAATGAGAAACCACTATTCACTTATTAGAATATCTAAAATTATAAAGATTGACCATAATAAATGTTGACAAGGATAAGAAGGAATTGGAACTCTCAAACACTGCTGGTGGGAGTGTAAAATGA
>JAQZBX010110552.1:0-10362 GCA_029593785.1 Cabassous unicinctus
AAATAAAGTCTATTAACTCTATCTAGGAACTCAGTTTTGATGGCAGGGGAAAGGAAGAAATTAAACTTAATTAACCATTCAAGGATACAGGGGGTCTACAAAGGCCCCGAGTTTAATCCAAAGCAAAATAACTCCAGGGAAGGGAAAAATGTGAACAGATTCAAAATACCTGCTCTGTTTCAAAACACTATCTTTAACAATCCCCAACTTCCTCCTTGACCTGCCAAAAATAAAATAACCTCCTTGACTAATTTACTACCCAGTCTCTAGAGTTCAAGGCTGTCTCAGAAAATGAAATGACTACTGCTGCCCTCAAAAGCCACCAGTAACATCCTTACTCAAAAGAGACTTAAAGCAATTATTTTTTATTTTAAAAAACAATATATTTTTTAAACAAGCAAGTAAAGGGTTTAAATGAGAAACAAAAGAAAGCTAGAGTACACACTTGAGAGGTGGGTGTGGGCATGATCAAGGGCAAGATGTGCCAAAACAATATTAATTATTTTAAACAGCTAGGTAGTAATTTCAGTTGGAGGCTTTTCCCTTCTAGGAGTTTTTCCCAATTCCTATAAATAACTAAGTACCTTTTTTACATATGTACTCACCCATTATAATAAAGTACAAGGAGAAATTCTTCTACCAAAAATTTCAAGGAAGTTCCTTGCAAAAGAATGATCTGACATTGTATCCAAAGTCACATAACATTATCACCCTACTGTACTGACTACCCTCCAACACCTTGTTTCCTCTGGGTCATTGCTGGCACCACACGGAGACTATCCAATAAGCATACTACATTGTAAAATGCTATGGACTTGTAGAACAACTTGTCACTAGGTAATTGGAAGTAGAACAGACTTAATTAAATATCTGAGTGCCTACTATGTGTCAACCATTAGGAATACCATACTGAGCAAAAACAGACATAATGCCCTTGACACAAACTGTGGAACTTAAAGAGTCTAATGGAAGAAATAAACATTATAATTATATACTTATTTCTGTTTATTATATGATAAATGTTATTTTTTTAAAAATACAGAGAGCTATGAGAGAGAAAAGCAGGGAAAGCAACTTAGACTAGGAGCTCAAGTTAGCCCAATATAAGTAAGGAAATGATATTTAAGCTGAGACATGAAGGTGCATTTGGCCAGGGGAACAATCTGGAGAATGAGGGGTAGGTGGGGAAAAACATGACAATCTAGGCAGAAGAAAAAAGCTTGGTGTACTAGAGAAGCCAAAGAAGACCTAGTATGAGTGAAATGTAGTGAGGGAGTGGGAAAAATAGCATGAGATGATGCTACAGAGAGAGGTAGGCAGAGGCCTGCTAAGGCATTTGGATTATGTTCTAAATGCAAAGAGAAAGGTAGTGAAGAGTGTAAAAAGCAGTGAGTAACATAATTAGATTTACCTCTTAAAGGTCACCCTTGCAGTTGTATGGAAAAAAACAGATTAGAGGGCTATGAGAGGAAGCAGAAACATCAATTAAGGATACTACTGCAGGAGTTCAGGAGAGAGATAATGGCTTCAACTAGAGTGGTTTTTATCTTAACAAAAGGAAGCCACAAATGTTTTTATAGCAGAGTAGTAGTTACATGTGTTAGTGTCTTTAACCATATTTTTAGAAAAACGCAATCATCTAATGGTGAATACCAGACACCATATCAGCTTATGTTACATAAATAAGACTTTCAAAAACGTGTCACCTTTCTCAATATGACACAAAACACATAATAATAAAGTGAACATGACCTGTGAGAATATAGATATTAACCCCACGGGGTTTTTTGTTTTTTATAAACTTTAATCTGCCATGCAAAATAGCAATGCTTCTCCTATCCAAATCATTTATTTTTAGAAGGGAAATATCACACACACATGCAATAAAGAACAAAGGTTTCCAAGGACGTTGGGTGATGCTATCTTCAGTCAACAATCCATTCCATGTATGCTACCAGAAATCACCTGACTCTGACTTCCACACTTTCGGTCGGAACAAAGCAAGTTTCAATTCAGGCAAGCGCCAAATGTCTTAGGTCCTATAAGTCATCTTAGTCATCTAAAGGAATTCATTTTTGTCAAAGTATTATATGACTCAACAGGCATCTGACTAAACTAAATGAATACAGCAATTAGTATGGATATATAAAATAATTTTGGGCATTCTAGAAATTTTAGATGTGATTATATATTTTGGGGTATGAAGGATGGAAGCAGATAACACTAACTCTAACAGCAGTCTGATTAAGTTAACTTCTAATCACTGCTCCCAAATGTGCCCAAAATCAAAAACATGCTTACCTTTTTTAAAGCATCCTGTATCACACCAGATTTCTCCTTTAACAGATCTACAACACAAAGAGCCTCATCTTCAGTAAACATCATAGTCTTCAAGGACAGAAGAAAATCTTTAAATTTCACTTCAGCATTTTCTTTTAAAGGAGAAAAAAAAAAGAGGGGAATGGAGGAGTTGGCATTTCAAAGACACAGGTTATAACTTCAGCAAATGTAAGCATCAAGAATCTCTGGCCCAGAATCTATGATAAGGTGGAGGGTGGCAGTTTGGCAGTGAATGAGGGATATGGGGGTGCAGCAATGTGAGTGGGGTTGATGGTGCTGGAGTGTGAGCAGGGTCGGGGGGAATGGGTTGGGCCATCCATGGAGCTAGGGGGAGGACTCGAGGAAGGAACAGGTGAACACTGGGGAGAATGTGGACTGTGGTTGAGAATACAATTGTCAGAGTGTTCTTTTAGTATCTACGGCAGGGGAGGGTCACCAGTGCAGGGTGCTGGCAAAGAGGGGATGTGTGAGGAAGGGTACACCTGAGGCATTCCTCTATGGAATATGAATGTGTTCAAGTTGTCATAGGGTATTATCTCAGTGGGTGGAAACCCACACAATAACCAACAAAATATTAAGTTCCAATCCTAGGGAGTCCTGCTACTTTAGAGTGGCAAGAATCTCTATAGTACATAGGCAGGGCCTAATAAAAGGAAAAAAGGAAAACAGACCAATATACCAAGCCTACGATAGTAATGATTATACTTATGAGCCTTATTCTTGTAAAACTGAAATGTAACTATTGCCTAAGAGTTAT
This sequence comes from Cabassous unicinctus, assembly GCA_029593785.1. Taxonomy (NCBI): domain Eukaryota; kingdom Metazoa; phylum Chordata; class Mammalia; order Cingulata; family Chlamyphoridae; genus Cabassous; species Cabassous unicinctus. The sequence continues at coordinate 3,098 of JAQZBX010110552.1, forward strand.
CTCCTGAAAAGCCCTTTTTACTCAAACATGGCCTTCTCTCTAAGCCAATCTCAGCAAATAAACTCACTACCTTCCATCTAGACTCCCAGGAATAAGCCTCCCTGACACCAGGTGACTAATACCAAATGCCAAGCAATGATACATTTGGAAAAAGACCTTGGCCAAATGGGGAAGACATTAAATAAAAGAGTTTCTATGGCTAAAAGATTTCAAAGTGAGTTGGTCAGTCATTTCAGAGGTTACACTTAAGCACATCTCAGACAGATCGCACTGACCGCCACAGTAAACAAAAATGAAATAGGGCGCTCCTGAAGGCTCTAGAGACATTTGGACACTATAGTCAAGGTACACAAACCCCATGAAATCAGCATGCCGTTGGTGGGCTTACCTTGAAATACATCATAACCTATTTCCCGAATGTAATAGCTAGACTTCATTATCATTTCCCTACTCATGATTCTTCTACCCCTTTTATTTTATCCTATAATTACCACTATACCTGTTAAATATATGTCCCAGAAACTTAAATCTTCGGTCTGTTCACATGCCAGTTGAGCCCCTGAATCTCGGCAGAGTTGCAGCCAAACTTCTCACCAGGTCATTGGACTCACCAAGGACAACTATCAAAATGATTATTATGATGGACAACCCCCATTCCAAAAAACAAAGAGTATCTACAACTGCAAGGAAAAGTTCCTTCCATTTGCCCCGTAAGATCTAAGCCCCCTCTCAATCTGAAGCAGAGTAGGCATCACCATTCCAAAATCATCAAGACTGAGGACTGAACAAACTTAAGGGTGAAATACAACCATGGACCAAAGTAGACTTATTAACAGAAGAATCTGTAACACTGATATAAAGATAGTGGTTACCAGAGATTCTGTGGGGAAGAGAAGGAAAGAATAGGTGGAACATAGGGCATTTTTAGGGTATTAGAATAGTTCTGCATGATATTGCAATGATGGATACAGGCCATTATGTATTTCATCAAATCCGATAAAACTACACAGACAAAAATGTAAACAATAATGTCAACTATAGACCTTGGTTAGTAACAATGTTTCATTATTTGTTCATCAAGTGTAGCAAATGTATCACAATGATGTAAGATGTTATTAATGGGGGGAAATGTGGAAGGGGAAGGGGTGGGGTATATTGGAATCGCCTATATTTTCAATGTAACTTTTATGCAATCTAAAATTTCTCCATACATAAACTTCATTATATTGGGGTGGGGGTGGGGGGTAGCCAGGGGAGAAGAATCCCTGGCCCACAGAGTCAACAAACAAAACAATACGTTTCAGATCAAAAAACAATAAATGCTCCATTCAAGATGGAAAAAAAGGATTTATCATTTTTAATATAATATGAAATAATTACATTAACTAGAAGTTTGCTAAAACTGCATAATACCAAAATGCCAGTGTGTATTCAGTTTAAACAAGCTCATTTAAGTGTCTAATACCTAATAGTATGTGCACTAGATATATTCAGGAATATTCTCATTTAACCTTAACAATCATTAGACATATAATCCAAATTTTACAAATGAAAAAATAAGCTCTAAGATAATTATAAAAAGGAAATCTGATTCTACAAAGATCAAATAGAAACAAGCAATAGTGACGTTTAAAAACTTCAGATATAGTTCTGGGAAGATGGCACCAGAGTATGGAAGGCAGGGCTCAACTGTCTCACAAAAACAACGGATAAAGGGCCAAAAGATGTCCAAGAGACCTGCTTTGGGGGTCAGCAGACCTGGACAATCCTACACAACTTCCAGAAGAGTGAGGGACAGAGAGACAAAGAACCGAAAACAACAAACATAAGTTACCAAATGCCTGAGAAAGGCAACAATTTTTTTATATTGTTTTGTGTAAGGGCGACCCAGAAGGACTCCGCTCCCCCATCCCTAAGATATTAAACTGGAATTAACCCCTGGCTCACTGACAACAACTGAGAGGGGAACAGACGTCTTTCTCCCCGTCAACTGTTACAAGGGAGGGGAAGTCAGGGGGCTTCTCTTCAGAGAATTTGGCAAGCAGAGCCCGCTTTGAATCTCGGCCCTGGCCAAACCAAAATGCAGGAAACCAGAGATTGAAAGAAAGATCTCCATGGAAAGGTGCACTGACAAGTGTCATCTGCTGTCCGGTCTGGATATTACATGGAGAAAAATTGCTTTTAGGCCTCTCTTATAACCAGAACTTCTGGGACAAAATATGCATCCCATTAGGAGTCTCTGGCCCAACTTTGATAACTTAAGCTAGGCAAGTTTAAAGATTTAGAAGAAGTTGAACCAAATATCAAAGAAGAGCTATAGAAAAAAAAAAAAAAAAAATAGGACCGAATGTGGCTCAAGTGGTTGAGTGCCCGCCTCCCCCATGGGTTCAGTTCCCAGTGCCTGCTGGGGAAAAAAAAAAAACAAAAACGTAAAAAACCAACTCAGGGAAGCCGATGTGGCTCAGTGGTTGAGTGCTGGCCTCCCAAATACGAGGTTCCAGGTTCAATCCCCAGCCCCCGTTATGTCAGATAATAAATAAATGAATAAATAATAGGCAAGAGAGAAAAATTGGCCATCAGAGTAAATTCACCAACATATTCAGATGCCTAGACATCAGCAAAAAATTACAAGCCATCCTAGGAAACAGGAAGAGATGGCCCAGCAAAGGAAGAAACCAAATATCCTGAAGAGATACAGGATTTAAGACAATTAATCAAAGATAATCACACAACTCCTCAATCAATGCAAAGAATTGGAAGAAAATATGACAAAAGAGATAAAGGATATTAAGAAGACACTGAGTGAGCATAAAGAACAATTTGAAAGCCTGCAAAGTAAAGTAACAGAGCTTATGAGAATGAAAGACACAATGGATTAAATTAAAAATATATTAGAGGCACATAAGCGCAGATTTGAATTGCTCAAAGACACAATTAGTGATTTCAAAGACAGAACATCTGAACTGGAAAAGACAGGAGAACAAAAAGAGAATGGAAAAAAATGGAACAGGGATTCAGGGAATTGCAAGACAACACAAAATGCACAAACGTATGCATTATCAATGTCCTGGAAGAGAAGAGAATGGAAAAGGGGCAAAAAGAATATTTGAGGAAATAATGACCAAGAACTTCCCAACCCTTATGAAAGACATAAATATCACTATTCAAGAAGGACAAAGCACCCCAAACTGAATAAAATCTGAATAGACCTACTCCGAGACACCCACTATTCAGAATGACAAATATCAGAGATGAAGAGAGGATTCTGAAAGCAGCAAGAGAAAAGCAAAGCATCACATACAAGGGAACCTCAATAACATTAAGTGCCACCCTCTCATCAGAAACCATGGAGGAGAGAAGAAAGTGGTGATGTATTTAAGACACTGAAAGAGAAAAACTGCCAACCAAGAATTCTGAATCCGGCAAAAATGGTCCTTCAAAAATGACAGTGACTTCAAAGTCGTCACAAACAATAACTGACAGAATATGTTACAAAAAGACGAGAATTACAAAAGATACTAAAGGGAGTATAGCAACCTGAAAGGAAAAAATGAGGGCAAGAGACTTACAGAAAATTGTAGAAATGAAGATTATTAAGAAGGTTAAATTTCAGGGTAAAAAGATAGACAGTAATAGGATATGACAACAGAAAGCCAAAGGACAAAATGGATGAAGTAATGCCTTTACAGAATAACATTTAATGTTAATAGCTTGAACCCTCCAATCAAAAGACATAGACTGATAGAATGGATACAAAGATATGAGCCATCTACATGTTGTATACAAGAGATTCACCTCAGACATAAGAACACAACCAGGTTGAAAGTGAAAGGTTGGAAAAAGTTTTTCCATGTAAACAGTAACCAAAAAAGAGATGGAGTAGCGATACTAATATCAGACAAAATAGAATTTAAATGCAAAACTGATATAAGGGGTGAACAGGTCATTATATATTAAAAAGAGAGACAATTCACCAAGAAGAAATAACTACATTAAATATTTTTGCACCTAACCTGGGTGCAATATACATGAGGAACATACTGGCAAAACTGAAGGGAGAAATAGATGTCTCTACAATATTAGTTGGAGACTTTAATACACCACTCTCAGTACTAGATAGAACATCTGGACAGAGGATAAATGAAGAATCAGAGCTTGAATAATACGATAAATGAACTAGAACTAAACGACATCTATAGAGCATTGCACCCCAAAACACCAGGATATATATTCTTTTGAAGTGTTCATGGATCCTTCTCTAAGACAAACAATATGTTGGGCCATAAGACAAGTCTCAACAAATTTAAAAAGATGGAAATTACACAAAACACTTTCTCTGATCATAACAGAATGAAGCTGGAAATCAATAATGGACGGGAAAAAGGGAAAATTCATAAATACATGGAGATTAAGTAATGTACTCTTATATAATCAGTGGGTCAAAGAACCTGCAAGAGAATTCAGCAAATATCTTGGGACGAATGAAAATGAGAACACAACATATCAAAACCTATGGGAGTTAAAACAAACAAGCAAGCAAGCAAACAAACAACCTATGAGATACCTCTCAGTGCTGACAGGGAAATGGATAGCCCTCAATGCTTACATTAAAAAAAGAAGAAAGAGCTAAAAATGCACACCTGAAGGAACTAGAAAAAGAACAGCAAATTAATCCCAAACATGCCAAAGGAAAGAAATAGTAAAGATCAGAGCTGAAATAAATGAAATCAAGAACAAGAAAACAACAGAGAAAATCAACAAAACCAAAAGTTGGTTCTTTAAGATCAACAAAAATCAACAAACTCTTAGCTAGACTGACAAAGAAATAAAGAGAAAAGATGCAAATAAAATCAGAAATGAGAGGGGGGACATTACCACTGACTCCACAGAAATAACAGAAATCATAAGAGGATACTATGAACAACTGTGTATCAAAAACCTAGAAAATGTAGACAAGATGGACAAATTCTTAGAAACACACAAACCACCTACACTGAACCTAGAAGAAATAGAAGACCTCAACAAACCAATCACAAGTAAAGAGATTGAAACAGTCATCAAAAACTTTCCAAAGATGAAAAGCCTGGGACCAGACAGCTTCTCAGGTGAATTCTACCAATCTTTCAGACAATCTAATACCAATCTTGCTCAAGAGCTTCCAAAAAACTGAACGGGAAATAATGCTACCAAATTCATTCTATGAAGCCAACGTCACCCTAATACCAGATAAAGATACTATGAAAAAATAAAAAATTACCAATATCTCTAACAAATATAGATACAAAAATCCTCAACATAACACTTGCAAACTGAATCAAAAAGCACATTAAAACAACTATACACCACAGTCAAGCGGGTTTTGTCCCAGGTATGCAAGCAAGGGTGGTTCTACACAAGAAAATCAATTAGCATAATAAAACACATTGATAAATAGAAGGAAAATCACATGTTCTTGATTGATTCAGAAAAGGCATTTGACAAAATAAAGCACCCTTTCTTGATAAAAACACTCCATAAGATAGGAATAGAAGGAAGCTTTCTCAATATGGTAAAGTGCATATATGAAAAACCACAGCTAGCAATGTACTCAATGCATATATAAGATACTGCATATATAAGATTGTTTTTACAAAATATAAATACTAATAGAGAGACGGAAACAGAATAGCAGCTATGTACGGCAGGGAAAGCAGAGAGACTGAAAGATGATGAGGCTGTTTTTCTGTTTATTATTATTGGAATAATGAAAAGGCTCTAAAAATGATTAAAGCACAACTATGTGATTACATTGAATACCACTGTTTGTATACTTTGGATGATTTATGCTTAATGAATATGTATCAATAAAATTGATTTGTTTAAAAAAATGCAATTCTGCTGAGATTCAGGGCTCAAATGACACATGAATGGACCAAATATTTAAGTCTCTGGGACATATATGTAAAAAGTATAGTGCTAATTATAGGTTCAAATAAAAGGGGCAGAAGAGCCATGTGCAGGGAAACTATAGATGAGTCTAACTCTGTTACACTGGGGAGCATAAATTCCAAAGTAATGCCCACTGACAGGGTGCCGAATTCCTGAGAGTGTCTGCCCTGCTTATAGTGTCAATTTCAATAGTTTCAATTTCACTAGAAAAGGTTCATAAGTACAATCATCATATCAAGGGCCTGGCATAATGATCTGTCTTCCTTCACTAGGCACTGCCCTTGTACTCGGGGGATTCTTGCCGTCCTATTAGAGAATGTAGCAGAACTCCCCAGGATGAGAATTCAATATTCTTTTGGTTATTGTGTGGTTCTCCACCAAGACAACGCTCCATGAACACTTAAACATATTCATATGTCCTGGAGTCATGTCCCAGGTACACCCCTTCCCATACATTCCCCAATCACTGCCACCCAGAACCAGTGATCCTCCCCTGCCACATTTGTGAAACTTCTGTGATCCAAAACCTCTCCAAAAACGAAGACAACAAAATAACCAAATGAAGTAAAATAATAGTTTTAAACATTAAATGAAATTTTAAGAAATTAAAACATTTGAAATAATATAAAAAGTTTTTAGACAAGTGTCTTTCATCACTATAAGGTCTGTTATCTTGTACGGACTGTGGCATTTACTTCTGCAACACCTACTTTCCAGTTCATTGGACTCACCCAGGACAACTAACAAAAAGATGATGATGGACAATGCCCATCCCAAGGAACAGAGTGTGTCTGCAACTGCAAGCAAGACAGTTCCATCCATCTGCCCCATGGGATCTAAGCCCCCTCTCAATTAGAAGCAGAGTGGGCATCGCCATCCCCAAATTCTCAAGACTGAGGAAAGAACAATGGACTAAAGTAGACTTATTATTCTATCATAGATTTGTTATTATTCTAGCAATGGAAGAACTTTTATCATTGATATAAAGGCAGTGGTGACCAGAGGTTCTGAGGGGAGGGAGAGGGAAGAATAGGTGTGATATGGGGGCATTTTCGGGACAATGGAATTGAACTGCAAAACGTAGCGATGACGGATACAGGTTATTATATAGTTTGCCATAACCTACAAAATTGTGTGGGACAGAAAGTGAAAACTATAATGTAAACTATAGTCCACAGTTAGGAGAAATGCTTCAACATGTGTTCAATAGCAACAAACATACCACACCAATGAAGGATGTTGTTGATGTGGGAAAGTGGGAGGGAGAGGGGGTGAGGCATATGGAATCCCCCATAATTTTTATATAACATTTATGTACTCTAAAGCTTCTTTAAAAA
>JAQZBX010110553.1:0-10360 GCA_029593785.1 Cabassous unicinctus
ACATTAACTTCTAAGTTCTTTATTGACTTGGCTCTTATATTTAGATTTTTGATGCATGTTGAGTCAATTTTTGTATGAGGTGTGAGATGTTGTTCCTTTCTCATTCTTTTGGATATGGACATCCAGTTCTCCAATTACCATTTGTTGAAGAGGCCATTCTCTCCCAGTTGAGTGGGCTTGGTGGCCTTGTCAAATCTCAGATGACTGTTTATCTGAGTATCTATATCAGAGCCCTCAACTTGATTTCATTGGTGAGTATGTCTATCTTTGTGCCAATACCATGCAGTTTTGGCCACTTTAGCTTTGTAGCATATTTTAAAGTCAGGTAGTGTGATTCCCCTGATTTCATTTTTCTTTTTCAATATGTCTTTGGCTATTTGGGGCCTCTTGCCCTTTCAAATGAATTTCATAGCTAGCCTTTTCCAATTCAGTAAAAATTGCTGTGTTGATTTTTATCAGGAAGAAATGGAAGAAAATGTTACTGTACATGCCAGTCAACTTATGTTATAGTGATAAAAGCTAAAACATTTTAAAAATATTTATTTTATTATTTTATTTTTAAAAATATTTTTCAATTTTAATACCCTGTGTTTTACTTTATTTTAGTTTTACTTTCTCTAAATTATTATGTATTTTATGTCTTATTTTTAAACCTATAATTATTATTTCATTTTTCTATTAATCAAATTTCAATGTATTCTTGGCTTCCTTTTATAAAAGGTTTTGGATCACAGAACGATTACCAATATGGCAGGGGAAGATCAATCAGATGGGGTGTCAGTGATGGGGAATACATGGGAGGAAGTTCACCTTGGCATACATACAATGTATATAAATATGTTCAAATGTTCATGGGGCATTGCCACAGTGGGTAGAGATTCACACAACAACTGAAAGATTATTGCATTCTCATCCTGGGGAGCTCTGCAACACTCTCTAGAGGAAGAGCAACAATCCCCCAAGTACAGGGTTAATGACTAGTGAAGAAAGATGTTCCATTAATGGGCCCATGATATTGATAACTAGGCTTGTGACCCTTTTGCTTTTGAATTTGTAACTTAGCTTAGTGTTTTAGAGTGCCTAAGAGTTACCTCCTGAGAACCTCCTTGTTGCTCAAATGCAGCCTCTGTCTAATCCAAACTCAGCATATAAATGCATTAACTTCCCCCCAGTGAGGGACATATCTCCCAGCAATAAGACTCCCTGGCATCTAGGGATTATTATGAAGCACTGGCTGGTGATATAACTGGAAAAGACCTTGAATAAAAGGGGGGAAAGGTACGGACAAATGAGTATATATGGCTAAGAGACTTCCAAGTGAGTCAGGAGGTTTTGCCAGTGAGCCCTACTTTGTGGGTTGTACTCCTGAGTTTGAGAGAGTTGAACTCAGATGTGACTTCTCTACACATGCCTTTTCAGTCTCTTTTATTTGAACCTATAATTGGTGCTGGACTTGGTAAGTGTACATCAAAGAGACTTTAATCTTGGCCTGCCCATGTGCTGACAGGGACCTAAAACTCAACAGAGTCGACATACTTACTCTCCAGGTCATTGGAGTCACCCAGGACAACTAACAAGGAGATGATGATGGACAATGACCATCCCAAGGAGCCAAGAGTGTCTACAAATGCAAGTAAAAGAATCCCATCCATCTGCCCCATGGGATCAAAGCCCCCTCTCACTTAGAGGTGGAGTGGGCATTACCATCCCAGAATCCTCATGATTGGGGAATGAACTATGGAATAAAGTTGACTTAATCATATTCTACTATAGACTTACTGTGATTTTAGCAATTGAAGAAATTGTATCATTCATGTGGCAGCAGTGGCCACTGGAGGTTCTGAGGGCAGGGAGAGGGAAAAACTGGTGAAATATGGAGGCATTTTGGGGACTTGAGAATTTTTTGGAATGACATTACAATGACAGATACAGGCCATTACACATCTTGCCATAACCTACATAATTGTGCAAGAGAGAGTGTAAACTACGATGTCAACTATAATCCATGCTTAGTGGAAATGCTCTAAAATCTTTACATCAATTGTAACAAATGTACCACACTAAGGAAAAGTGTTGTCAATGTGGGAAAAATGTGGGAGGTGTAGGAATCAGTGCATATGGGAAACCCCTATATTTTAATGTAACATTTATGTAATCTAAATAACTATTATTTTTTAAAAAATAAAAAATATACTTAAAAAAGAAGTACTTCCTCTAGTACTGAGGTAAGAAAAAGATATAAAAAGCATCCAAATTGAAAAGGAAGAAGTAAAAATTTCACTATTTGCAGACAGCACAATCCTATACATAGAAAGCCCTGAGAAATCTACAACATAGCTTTTAGAAATTATAAATGAGTTCAGTAACATCATAGACAAGAAGATCAATTCTCAAAAATGAGTAGCATTTCTGTACACCAATAATGAGCAATCTCAGGGAGAAATCAAGAAAAAATCCCACTTGCAATATTAAATAAAAGAATAAAATACCTAGATATAAACTTACCTAAAGATGTAAATGATTTATATACAGAAAACTACACAACACTGTTAAAGGAAATCAAAGAAGACTTAAATAAATGGAAGAATATTCCCTGTTCTATGGAAAGGAAGACTAAACATCATTAAGATATCTATCCTTCTGAAACCAATCTACATATATTTTATGCAACCCCAATAAAAATCAACACAGCATTTTTACTGAATTGGAAAAACTAACTACAAAATTTATTGGGAAGAGTAAGAGGCCCCAAATAACCAAAGACATATCAAAAAAGAAAAATGAAATTGGAGGAATCGTACTACCGGAGTTTAAAACATACTACAAAGCTATAGTGGTCAAAACTGCATGGTATTCGTACAAGGATAGACATACTATACAATGGAACTGAGTTGAAAGTTCTGATATAGATATTCATATATACAATCATCTCATATTTGACAATGCCACCCAGGCCACTCAACTGAGGCCACTCATTTGGGAGAGAATGGACTCTTCAACAAATGGTGCTTGGAGAACTTGGTATCCATATCCAAAAGAATGAGAGAGGAACACCATCTCAAACCTTATACAAAAATCAACTCAAGATGGATCAAAGATCTAAATATAAAAGCCAAGACCATAAAGGCTTTGGAAGATAATGTTGGGAAGTTTCTCAAGGACTTTGCAATAGGAAATGGTTTCATGAACTTCACACCCAAAGCACAAGCAGTGAAAGAAAAAATAGATAAATGAGGTTACTTCAAAATTAAAAATTTTTGCACCTCAAAGGACATTATCAAGAATGAATAAAGGCAGTCTACCCAGTTGGAGAAAATATTGGGTAACCATATATCTGATAGGAGTATAATATCCAGCATATAAAAAGAAGTCCTACACCTTGAATATAAAAAGCCAAAAAAAAAAAAAATTTAAAAAATGGGCAAGTGGCCTGAAAAGACAGTTCTCCAAGGAAGAAATACAATTGGCTAAAAAGCACATGAAAAGATGCTCAACATCACTGGTTATCAGGGAAATGCAAATCAAAACTACAATGAGATACCATCTTATACCCATTAGACTACTGTCTATTAAAAAAAACAGAGGACTATAAGTATTGGAGAGGGTATGGGGGATGGGAATGCTCATTGACTGCTTGTGATAATGTAGAATGGTCCAACCACTGTGGAAGACATTTTGGCAATTCCTCAAAAACTAACTATAGAACTACCATATGATCCAGAAGTTCCACTGCTGGTTATATAGGCAGAAAAATTGAAAGCAAAGACAAAAACAGATAAATACACACCAATATTCATAGCAGCCTTATTCACTATTGCCAAAAGTTGGAATCAGCCCAAATACCCATCACCAGATGAATGGATAAACAAAATGTGGTACGTACCTACAATGGAATATTACTCAGATGTAAGAAGAAATATAGTGCTAACACATGGGATAACATGGGTGAATCTTGAGGACTTTATGTTGAGTGAACCAAGCCAGGCATTGAAGGATGAACATTACATGACCTCATTGATATGAATTAAGCAAATTGAGCATACACAGAGAGCTATTGTCTGGAAGATAGGATTACAGGAAATAGAAAAAAGAAGAAGGTTGTGAATGAATGCCTGTACAGATGTAATCTATGTTAAGGTGAATGTGTGTAGTCGCACATTGAAGGGATATGACAAGAGTGTAGTGATATTATTGGCTTGAGTGCTACAGGTTTGATAGGTGGGTAGATTGGGAAGGGTGGATTGGAAGGTCCAGGGACCTGGGGGGTGATTAAGAGAGGAACCAGGTGATTACTTGGGATTTGCAGGTATGTGGTTGAAAGTACAAATTTAGGAATGCTCTTATGGCAATATAACAATGAAGGTTTACTGGTTTAGGGTGTTGGATGGGGGCCACTCAGGACAATGCACAACTGGAGTAGGCTTCTAGTGAGTGTGTGAGTGATCACTTTGTCATAATGTGCTGTACCAGTGGGTGGAGACCCACATAATGAGCAGGAAAGAGTTGTATTCCCATCCTGGGGTGGACCAATTTGTTCTCAAAGAGAGGGGCAGGATTTCTCACGAGCATGGGTGGTTTCTAATAGGGAAGGACAAACCAGTGTGTCAAGACCTCATTGTTGTTGCAAGTAACTATGAATCTTGCCATCGAAGGAGTGAAGGAAGGGAGTTGCCATGATCCCTGAGGGATGGAGGAGATAGGAATAGACTTGATTGAACATGGAGTATTTAATGGGCAATGAAAGTATTCTGCATGATTTTGCAATGATGGTCACAGGGTATGCTAAATATCTTGAAAATCTATAAAAGGGTACAGTCTAAAATGTAAACCATAATGTAGAGCATTGACCAGGGTTTGTAGTTTTGTTTCACTATTTGTATATCAGTTTTAGCAAAGGTACCATCCACATATAAAAAGGTATTAATACAGGAAGGGGGAAAAGGGGAGTATGTTGGATATATGAGTCACCTAGGGAAGAGAGCAAGATGGCATCAGTTTAGGTGGGCACTCACCATCTCTCTCACAGTGGATGGCTGATTTGGGACAGGATCCTGACTGAGTGATCTGTTCTGGGAGCCCACAGAACAAGATTATTAAGGACATCAATCTGGAAGGAGCTGGACAGCAGGGTGGATTGCTCAAGATAAAAGCGTGAGTTTTTCCCCAGCTGGAAATCGTGGACATGGACAGCTAAGTCCCACCTACGGGGCAAAGGGCTAGGGTGAGCACTGACTCCTGCTGGTCACCTGGTGAGAGGGAGCATTCTCTGAGAGTTGGAGGGTTCTGGCAGAGGGTGAAAAGGGGTTTCCTTTCTGTGGGTTTGGCTGCCTGGACCCCCTTGCAGTTTTGGGGAACACACCAGCCAGCTTGAAGTGGAGTTAGGCTGAGGGGAGAGGCAAATCTGCTGAGGAAGCCTGATTTACCTAGCTGACCTGGGATACGGAAGCTTGGCTTGGGAGGGGGCAGAGTCAGCAAATTTTATAGCTCCATGCTGAGGAGTATCAGAGATTCAGCACCCCTGGGGAGGTCAGGCAGTGGGAAGTGTTTGATAAGTTTTCATGAGCCTATTTAGGGTCCCCTCGGCAGAAAGGGTGATTGAGAAGAGGCCTTCTTTTGAGTCCCTTATTTCTCAAAAAAAAAAAAAAATGTTACCGAAAAAAATTTTTTTAATTTAGGTTATTTGCTAAAATCTGCCTCAAAACCTCCAGAGAGAAGCCTGCAGGGAAATTGATTGATGAACACAGGCAGGCTGAGAGGCTCCACAAGGGCCCAAGAAGGAATACTGTTCTTCCTTAGTTTTGTTTGACTGCTTGCTTGTGTGTTTGCTTGGTTTTTGTTTCTTTCTCTGTTTGTTTCTTGCTTTTCTATCCTCTTCAAACCTCATCCCCCCTTTTTTTAAATTAGGGCCTGCTAGCTTGATTTTTCTTTGCTGTGCTGCTGCTTCTTTGATTTCCCATTCATTGTCTATATTGATTTTGTCTACCAACGTTATCTCTTTTCCTTCCATCATCGTTCTGCCTTCTGCTTTCTGTTGTGGCTCTTACATTCCACCTTTTTTCAATAGTCCTCTAATTCACGGGTATCAATTTCCATGTTTTCTCTATTCTGTTTTCTTTTTCTTTTTTTATTAACTTTTTCCTTTCAGCACTTTCTTTAATCTTTCTCTCTCTCTTCATCATTCTGGACTTTTAAATCATTCTATATATTTTTCTCTATTTGGTTTCCGTTCCATTGAAGGTACTCCACTTTTTTCCCCTATTACTCTACACTGCCTATAGGAGTTAAATATTAATTTTACTAAGTTTTCTAACTTTTATCAATATTAACATTATCTTTTTTCCTTTCTTACCTCTTTTGATTCCTCTGGCCCTAATGTTTTTCCTTCAAGGGAACATAGAAAAAAGCAAGGAAACAGAATAAGAAGAGCAATGTGTTAAAGAGAAAAGTTACACACAAACAGAACCACCAGTTAATAAAATTCTAGAGCAGAGGGAAGCTAATCAGCTGAGTAAACCCATCAAGATAAAATGATGACCAGAAGGCAACAAAAAAATTACAAACCATATTGAGAAACAGGAAGACATGGACCAGTCCAATGAAAAAAACTAAAAACCAGGAAGAGATGCAGAACATCCAACAACTAACCAAAGCTGTCCAAACAAATATCATGGATGAACTAAATGAAATGAAGGAAGAAATTAAGGATATTAAGAAGACACTGGGAGAACATAGTGAAGAAATTGTAAACATACATAAAAAGTTAACAGATATGGTGGTGATGAAAGACACAATCCAAGAAATCAAAAAGACACTGGATTCAAAAAACAGCAGATTTGAACAAGCAGAAGACAGAATTGTTGATGTGTAAGACAGTACGTCTGAAGTCAAACAGATAGTAGATCAGATAGATAAAAAGATAGAAAACAACCAGCAGGGATTTAGGGATTTAACCAACAACAAAAAACACGCAAGCATATGCATTATAAGCATATCAGAAAGAGAAGAAAAGGGAAAGGGAACTGAAGGAGTGAAGGAAATAAAGGCTGACAACTACCCAACCTTATTGAGAGAGATGGATGTACATGTTTGGGAAGCACAGTGTACCCCAAATAGTATAAATCCCAACAGGCCTACTCCAAGGCATATAATTATCAAAACCTCCAAAGGTCAAGACAAAGAGAAAATACTCAAGGCAGCAAGAGAGAAGAGAACCATCACATACAAGGGAAACACAATAAGATTAAGTGCTGATTTCTCATCTGAAACCATGGAGGCAAGAAGACAGTGGCATGACATAGTAAAGGTACTAAAAGAAAAAAACTTCCAGCCACAAAATCTCTATCCAGCAAAGCTGGCATTCAAAATGATGGAGAATTCAAAATACTCACAGATAAACAGAAATTAAGAGAGTTTGCCAATAAAAGCCTGCCTTTCAAGAAATACTGCAGGAAGTTCTACAGGTTGAAAGTAAAAAAAACGAGAAAGAGTTGGAGGAGAGTGTAAGAACAATTAAAAATACAAAAAGAGAAATAAAAGCAACATATGACATACATAAACCCAAAGAAACTATGGCTGAAGTAAGAAATTCATTGAGAAAAATAACACTGAATATTAATGGATTAAACTCGCCAGTCAAGAGACACAGATTGGCAGAATGGATAAGGAAATATGATCCATCTGTATGCTGTGTACAAGAAACCCAACTTAAACCCAAGGAATCAAGAGGCTGAAAGTGAATGTTTGGAAAACAATTTTACAAGCAAACAATAACCAAAACAGGGTAGGGGTAGCTATCCTAATACCTGACAAATAGACTTTAAATGGAAAACTATTGTAAGAGACAAAGATGGACACTATATATTAGTAAAAGGGGTAATCTTCCAAGAAGAGAGAAAAATCATAAACATTTATGCACCTAATCAGGGTGTCTGAAAACACATGAGACAAACACTGGAAAAAATAAGTGGAGACATAAATGCTTCTACAATTGTAGTGGAGGACTTTAATACACCATTATCACCATTAGACAGAATATCTAGTATGAGAATTAATAAAGAAATGAAGACTCTGAATGATACATTAGAGGACTTTGAACTAATAGACATATACAGAATGCTACGTCCATATAGAGCAGTATACACATTCTTCTCAAGAGCACATGCAAGATACGCCACATTCTAGGCACAGAACAACTCTTAATGAATTCAGAAACAATGAGATTATACAAAGTAATTTCTCTGACCATAATGGAATGAAATTGGAAATCACTAAGGGCAAGAAAATCAGATTAGGCACAAAGATTTGGATGTTAAACAACACACCCGTAGACACACAGTGGGTCAAGGAAGAAATCTAAAAAGAAATCCATAACTACCTTGAAATGAATGAAAATTAAAACACAACATATCAAAACCTATGGGATGCAGCCAAAGCTGTACTGAGAGGGAAATTCATAGCCATAAATGGATATATTAAAAAAGAAGAAAGAGCTAAAATTGAAAACCTAACTGCACACTTAGAGGAATTGAAAAAACAACAACAAACTCAGCATAAAAGAAATAGAAAGAAGGAAATAACAAAGATTAGAGCAGAACTAAATGAAATAGAAAATAAGAAAGCATTAGAAAAAATAAAGAAAACCAAAAGCTAGTTCTTCGAGAAGATCAATAAAATTGACAAACCCTTAGCCATACTGACAAAGAAAAACAGAAAAAGCAGATGTAAATACACAAAATATGGAATGAGGAAGGGGATATCACTAATGACCCCACAGAAATAAAGAGAATCATGAGGATACTTTGAAAAATTATATGCCAACAAGAATGATAATTTAGAGGAAATGGACAAATCCTTAGAAACTCACAAGCAGCCTACATTGAAAAAAGAAGAAATTGATAAACTCAACAGTCCAGTTACAGGAAAAGAGTTAGACTCAGACATCAAAAACCTCCCAACTAAGAAGAGCCCAGGACCAGATGGCTTTACAGGTGAATTCTACCAAACATTCCAGAAAGAGCTAACACCAAACCTGCTTAAGCTCTTCCAAAAAATAGAAGTAGAAGGAATATTGCTTAATTCATTCTATGATGCCAACATTACTCTAATACCAAAGCCAAACAAAGATATGATGAGAAAGGAAAATTACAGACCAATTTCTCTAATGAACCTAGATGCTAAAATCCTCAGCAAAATACTTTCTAATCTCATTCAACAATATTTCAAAAGAATTATACACCATGACCAAGTGGGTTTCATCCTGGGTATGCAGAGATGGTTCAACATAAGGAAATAAATCAATGTAATACACCACATGTAGCCATTTGGCAGTTTGATGTAATTATGAATTCCAAAAATATATATATTGGATTATGCTTGTAAACTGGTATGCTACTCTGGGCATGATTAAGTTATGATTAGGGATTAATTAGGCCATGTTAGTAGGGTGTTGAGTCCCACCCATTGGTGGTTGGGGTAATAAAATATAAAAGGCAAGGCAAAAGGCAGAGGGAACAGTTTTTTGAGTTGAAGTTCTGATGTTGGAGTTTTGATGCTGGAACCTGGGGAAGTGAGGAGACAGAGAAGCATGGTCATAAGGAAAGAAAGAAGTCCCTGAGATAGAGATGAACTGTTCACCTGACAGTTTCACTGCTGGCCTTGAGGAGTGAAGCAAAGCCTAGAGAGCCTCTTAGTCTATAGTTGACCTTGTGAAGGAAACAGAGGAGCTAAGTCTGGAGAGAAACACAGCCTGGAAAGAGAGGAACCCAAGAACCCTGAACCCTGGCAAGTGTTGGCAGCTTTCTTGCTCCAACATGTGGCAATGGACTTTGGTGAGGAAAAAACTTATACTTTATGGCCTGGTAACTGTGGACTTCTACCCCAAATAAATACCCTTTATAAAGACCAACCAGTTTCTGGTATTTTGGATCAGCATACCTTTGGCTGACTAACACAGAATTTGGTACCGGGAGTGGTTCTTAAGGAAAAGAGTCTTAAACATGGGATGTCTGAGGTGGTTCTGGGAGTTTTGTAATGGCTTTCTAATTTAATTGGACTCAGGGGTAGTAATGACTCTCTTTCCAATAATGAAGAGGTTGCTAATAGTCCATGGTGTGAGCTGGCAATGGAGATATGCAAAATAGCATCACTGGATTCCCCTACTTCCATGCTTATAAGAAGCAAAGATCTGGGTGAGTGTGTTTTCAACACCTTAACAGAATTTTGTGGAGTCAAAAAGTATAATGATGTCTGCTGGCTCCTCCTGGTACTCTGGATACAGTTACAAAAGAAAGAGATGAGAGAAAGTCTTCAAATTTGAAACTTAAATGCCACATGAATGATATGAAAGTTTCTACATGTGCCT
>JAQZBX010110554.1:0-10352 GCA_029593785.1 Cabassous unicinctus
CGGGAGGCCCTGGGTTCACTTCCCGGGGCCTCCTTGTGAGAGCAGGCTGGCCCGCGCGGTGCGGTGGGCTGATGCAGCAGGACCTCACAGCAAGGGGGAGATAAGCAGACACAGAAGAAACACAAAGCGAATGGACACAGTAAAACACAAGCAGCAAGGGGGGGATAAATAAATAAATAAATAAATAAATCTTTACAAAAAAAAGAATCACATTTAAATTTAGAAATAATATGGTACACTAAATTTATTACAATATGAATTTAAATACACAAATTTGAGTAAAGCTTAAAACTTAGAAATACAAAATGTGTAGATGAAAGAAAATATGGCTTCTGGTAATATTGATATTTCTTGACATAAGAACATAGTATACTCTTCTTTCTCAATTTTCAATTTATAATGAGTGATGTGCCTTCTGCCATCCAGTATCACTGCTCTTAAAATTGTCATTGAAACATAGGTAATTGGTGTCACCTCTTGAAAATATATTAAATTCATAAATTCTCTTACTTTTCTGATATAATAAGAATGTCACAAAAAAGGGAATGAATCTTATAATAAAACTCTTAGCTCTGTGAACTTATAAAGTATTTTTGACAATATAAGCCAATGAAAGAGAAAAAAAATCACAACTCTGAAATGTTCATCTTCATTATATAACTACTGCAAAAATAATATTGGAAAAGTCACTATCAAGAATTGTAACAAAACATATACATGTTTACATAATCATAAAATCATCCCAAGGAGGAGACAGATGGGTATTGGTGAATTGAACAATTTCTTCAAATGTGGATCCTGTTGATCGGAACATAATTCTTTGAGGTTTTCATTGGAGTATAAAATGTCAAGACATTCCTAAAACTTCAGACACATAAAATATGATAAATTGTTTACAACCTATTTAGGAGTATTCATGGAATCAGAGATATCTAATAATTTATAAATAGATTCATATATAGCAAATTATTTGATATATTTAGTAGGTAATGAAATTATGGATATTATAGACATTTACATCTTTGGGATTAATTCCCAATTACTGTGGCTCACCTTCATGTCTCCATTTCTCAAGCTGTAAATGGTGGGATTCAAGGTGAGAAATAAAAGAGAGAATAACACAGATAAAAATTTTCAGTGATGATGGAGATTTTCAGGTAGAACCTATGTAAACAATAAATCCAGAGGATAGGAAAATTGTTCCCATTTTGAAGTGGGGTATGCAGTTGGAGACAGTTTTGAACTTGATTGTGCAAATGGTATGCTTAGGACAGTGGCAAAAGAGTGGACATAGGCAACAATTATTAAAATGAAATTTTCAAAGCAAAAGAAAGCTAGCAATAATAAAGCTATATTATAAAATATGATCTCCAGAACAAAAATGTGTAAGCAGTGAAGGGACAGCATAGAAGAACTGATGTATTATATTGAGCCCACAGAACCTGCCAGAGCATGTACATGCAACCTGAATGGAGCCTTAGACACATCCACTGAGCCACAATGCCATCAGCATCTACAAATAAGTACCTCTACCCTTAATGGCCTCATAGTGCAAAGGATGAAAGATGGCAGCATTGCAGTCATAGGACATAAGTATAAAGAGGGCATACTCAGTGTCAGCAATAAATAGAATGAAAAACTTTTGAAGCACATCCTTCAAAGGTTATGGAATGACTGTTGGTCAGAGAATTCATGATGTATTTGGGAAAGGTGACAGAGATAAAGGAAATACCAATCAAGAAAAAATTTTCAGAAAGAAATATATAGGAACTTGGAGATACTGGTCAATAATGGTGAGGGTGATAGTGAAAAGATTCCCCAACATTTCTTTCATGTGAATGAGGAAGATTTTGATTTACAGACTGGCCAGCATCCAGTCTTTAGGAAACTCAGTAAGCAATAATTTCATTATGATTTTCACATTGGCAAATTTCTTAGGCATGGTTTATCATATCTGGTGGAAACATAAAAATATGATAATTACATCACTCCCCTATATCTTCAGAATGTTTCTCAGTTTGTTTTTCTATCAATGATTTTTTTCAATTCTGAGGTTTATTTTCAAGGTCATCATTGTATCACCAGGAATAAAAGATTACTTGACATGTCCATATATGAAGGTTCCCTTTCTTTTTCATGGAATGGATGAAATTGGAATTTATGGAAATAATAGAGGAGTTAGTTTTTGTCATCCATGCTTGGAAATCTGTGTTAGTTCTTGTGATGGTGAGTGTTATGTGTCAACTTTGCCAGGTGATGGTGTCTAGTTGTTTGGTTAAACAAGCACTGGTCTGATTGTTATTTAAGGACATTTTGTGGGCTTATTTCATCAGTAAGTTGATTATCTATGGCTGTTTACATCTCCAATCAAATGAGGAGTTTTCCTTCAACAAGGAGAAACAATTCATCTAATCAACTGAAGATTTTAAAAGGAGAATTAATGATTTCAGCAGTCAGAAGACAGAATTTACATCTCTACTTCAGCCACCTAGCCTCTCCTAGATAATTCAAACTTCATCAGAGTTCCTGGTTTGCTGTCTGCCCTATGGATTTTTGACTTAGGCTTCCCCACAGGCATGTGAGATAATTTTAATAAATATCTCCTAATATTTACAATTATCTCCTGTTAGTTCTATTTCCCTAGAGAACCTTGAATAATACAGCTCCTGCGGAATGAATTGTTATATGCTTCACCACGGAAACACAGGCCACGGAAACACTATAATAATTGCTTTATTACTTACACTATACAAATTGTCCAGATGAGGTAGAGAACTGATCCTATTGTGGCCAGTCCCCCATGAAGGTCAAATGCTGGCATCAGAGTTGGCTGATTACAGCTCTGCATGCCCCACTTTGCCTTCATGTCAAAAAGGAGGGACCAAGGGCTGAGTATTTGTGCACCCCAGGGGGAGAGGTCCTTGCTACTGAGAGTTCCTGCCATGATAATCAGCTGGAACTGCTTGCTCCTGGTTTTGGTTTTTGGTTCAAGCTACATTCAGGTCTTTCCATTAAACCTCACAATAACCACAGGCTGTAGAATGGAAACATATTGACACCTGCACACCAAAGGAAGGGGTAGGCAAAGACTGGAGGATCACCACATGGGATGTCCATGACTTCCCCAGCAGTCCATTGCTCAGCCTCTCAACCTCCACAATAACTTTCAAAACATAAGCCCACCTTCCTCCTTGGACAAAAGGGTAGAGACAAGTTTGGAGGTGGATCAGGTCTAGCAGCCATGATTCTCAACAATGTTTAAAGTAAAAGCTTAGGAACACCAGCAGCTGCAGCACATTAACAGGGCTTTGCTTATGCATTTCATTCCTCCAACTGTTGAGTTCAGCTTCCAGAGTGCCCAAGTAAGGCAGACAATCCATCCAGTAAGAAACTTGTCAAGATGTAGACACCAAAGCTCCATTTTTAGGAATCCATTAAAGTTCTCTACAATGCCAGCTGCCTGGAGTGGTTGGCATCATGCACAGATGTTGTGATGATTAGGTTCATATGTCAACTTGGCCAGATAATGGCACCTAGTTGTTTGGTCAAGCAACATTGATATAATTGTAACTGTGAGCACATTTCATGGACTTAAATCATCAGGAAGTTGATTGTATCTACGGCTGATTACATCTACAATTAACTGAGGAGATTGCCATCAGCCATGAGATGCCAAGGGAATGTATATTTAGCTTCTTTTATTTATTTTTTTTTGGTTAGTTTTCATTGCCTTATGCACCCAGAGAGCAAACTCCTCAAGTGTTGCTCCCATATATAAAAAAATTTCATTGGTAAATTTTAGTTCTGGCAATTAGTTGCAGCAGCACTGCAACTGCATACAAGGAGTGACCCAGCAGGCATCCAGAAATTGTGTTCATCAATTCCTGTGCTCACTTCCTTTCTTTCCATAAATCATATGATTGAATAAATCAGTCATTTTAGTGATTCTTACTTCTGATGCCAATTATGTTTTAAAATCCCCAAGATCATCCTCACTTTCATCACTGATATAAAGTTTGAATGTAATTTGGTCTTGTTATTTACATAGAAGTGGTGTTTATAATATATCATCAACCAATACTGCACATATTTTTCTAGTAGGTGGATTTTTTCCTATGATTTTGTTTATATATATATATATGTATATAAATTATTGTGGGTAAAAATCTAAATTTTCACAATACATACCAATATTTGTAAAATGATATATAAATACATATGCTTATATGTGCATTTGTTTACATAAATGTTACTTTATATATATACATTTTTTTAAAGGAGCTTAGATTACCTAAATATTACTCAGAAATTACAGAGATTCCCATGTTCTTAATAATTTTTTCTTGAAATTTATAATCTATATCATAAAATGAGGAAATTACCATTCTAAGTTTTCTTCTCATTGTACTTTATCTTATCACATTTTGTTTTTCAATTGCCCTGGGATTCAGAGGGAATCTTTACAATGAAGTCAGTCCCTTTAGTCATTTGTAT
The DNA here is from genome assembly GCA_029593785.1 of Cabassous unicinctus. Classification (NCBI taxonomy): domain Eukaryota; kingdom Metazoa; phylum Chordata; class Mammalia; order Cingulata; family Chlamyphoridae; genus Cabassous; species Cabassous unicinctus. The sequence goes on from JAQZBX010110554.1 coordinate 4,495, forward strand.
CCTAAATAGTTAAGATATTCATTATAATATAATTTTCTGAGGAGTCATTTATTTTCCCAATACAATGCAATTATACTTATACGTAAAATTATCTATGAGAATAGTTACCTTGCACTATTCAAGTCTGTTCTTTCTTGCTTTATGTTTCATATGGAATACAGTACTGTAAGACCAAATGATCATGTTATTCATACCCAATATCAATTTTAACTGCAACAATGGCATGATTTGTGAAAATGTATCATTTTCCTTAAAATATTTAAAGAGTATTTATATATCCTCAGCAGATTATTCAGTTGTATTCATGAAGGTTCCACAGTTTCATATGACAAATGTATGATATTTTTATTCAAAAGTGCCAGATTTCCTTTTATTGAGAATGCTGCTGAAACAACTGTTTCAGGAATATACATAAAGAGAAACTGATTTCCCAATTCATCCAGAAGCAGAGAGGATCAACCTGAAAGATTATTACTTTTGCCTCATATAACAGAAAATTTTATTGAATACCCTGAGAAGGAATATTGAAGAATATTCTGTCAGAGATTTGCCTGGGATACATGTAACTTATGAAACTTTGAAATCACTACTTGCCTCATAGGCTTCATGATGTCCCCTCTCAGAGTGAGGCAATAAAACCAGTTGAAAAATAAACATGAAAACACCCAGGAACATTGGAATAGCAGACACTAGCACATGTAGACCCTGAATAGTTCCCAGCTATTCCCACAACCACAGTGCATAAATACACCCCACTGACCATGTCCTCACTCTAAAGCCATTATATGAAGCATCATTGACCCTAGACAGAAAGTTAGCTTCCAAAATCATTAGAGCAATGGAATCACCCAGAGACCCAACATGCTGTGCCCAAATGCCTAAAGAAACCAAGAAATAAAGGTGGAAAACTTCTAACTAGGAAATGTTTATAACACTGATATTCATAAAGAGATAAGTGGAGCTTCAACAAATAAACACTAAAATTACTGAATTTAAATATGCTTATAAAACATGAAATTAAACATGCAGCTAATGGTGTAGAGAAGAGATAAGTTGTTATCTAGAAGCGAGGTCTGAGAATATTACATAGTACACAATACTAGTAATGCATGTTTAAAGCAATTATGAGACATGGAATTAAAATTATAGTAGTGCCTGACAGAAAAAGAAAAAAGAAGGGGATACTGTCTCCAAGGAACTAGAGCTGTGCTTTGTAGAAATGAAATAGCATTCTGCTTTTACCTTAAGCTTCCTTCTCTCTCAGTTTATTTCCAGGCACATTTCTGCTCAAAGGTATGCAAGACTTCAAGATGTTACTGTATTAGTCAGCCAAAGGGGTGTTGATGCAAAGTATCAGGATTCTGCCGGCTTTTATAAAGGGTATTTATTTGGGGTAGAAGCTACAGTCACAAGGCCCTAAAAAGTCCAACTCCAGGTACTATAAGAGGTACTTTCTCACCCAAAGTCAATGGCCAAGTGTTGAAGGAAATAGTGGGTAATGTCTGTGAAGATTCAGCCTTCCTTCGTTCCCCTTAAGGTTCTGTGGTCCCAGCTTCTTCTGATCTCAGCTGTAGGCTGGAGGGCTCATCTGCCTCCCCAGGGCTCATTTCTCTCCAGGATCAGTTGCACTCTCTCTCCACCAGGCCAGCTGTAAAGTATCAGGCAAATGGCTCATCTCTCCCCTGGGCTCCAATGCCAAACACTAAACTCTCTGCTTCTACTTGTCCATGTATTTTCTTCCATGTGAAAGTCTGTTTTATCCCCACCAAGGGGGGAAGACAACCTTGCATGCCCTAATGATGTGGTCAAATAAAATCTCTAATCTTAATTTAATAAATTAAAAGTGAAACCTCTGAATCTTATACAATCTTAATATGCACAAAGGAACCCACCAGTCTACCAACACAATCCAAAATCTATTTTTGAAATTCATAAACAATATCAAGCTGCTACACTCCACCTTCTGAATTCCAAATTTCCATTACAATATTAAAAAACCTTATTTTAGTGGCAATGCTAAGTACAAAATCACATCACAATCACTTTATAGAAATACAGTTGGTCGTAGGCAAAGTTCGATCTGGCTGTAGAACTTGAAATGTACAAAACAATTGATCTGCTTCCGATATACCCAGAGGGATAGACAAAGGATAAACATTTGCATTACCATTAGGAGAAATTGAGAGGGAAACATGAGTCATGGGTCCAGAAATATTCTGAAAACCTGCAGGGCTTACTTCATTAGATTTCAAAGTTTGAGAGTCTTTCTCAAGATGATGGTTTATTCACCCTGGGGTCTAATGGGGACCCACCCTTTCCACAGGCTTGCCCAACAGCTATTTTCTGGTTTCACTCTCATCAAGCATCTGGGTGGTGACCAAGCTCCAGACATCACCCTCCAAGAGCATTAGGGTGATGGTCACAATTTACCCAATCTTTAAAGGCAGAGCTTCAACCCCCTTAGTACAAGGAGGGAGAGGCAACATTCTCCCTAAACTCTGGCCTACAGGCCCAACCATCTCAGAGGAATGAGTTGGCAACCTGGCTGTCCTTAATCTATGGGAGGCAGGCTCACCCCTCACAGACATAAGGGGTGTCAACCTTACTCTTCCCAATCCTTGGGGAATGTGCTCCAAATTCTCTGTAGCCTGGGGCAGCAAATTCTTTCTGAAATTAGGCTGGAACATCCACCCCCTTCAACTGCTGGGGCAAACTCACTCTCTGTATACTCATGGATGGGGTACCTCACTTGGCCTAAGAAGATGTCTTAATTCCAGATCTTAGCTTCCATGGCTTTCCTTTTAAAGCTTTTTCCTCTTACACCTCTCCTGTTGATGTCCCTTTTAGTCCAGTATGATAGTGGTTTTGTTAATACTGCTCTCTCAAAAAGCTTGTTGGTTTATCATGCAAGAAGCAGGGGTCCAAGCAATAAAGCAGTAAGACTTTACACAAGTCTTTCCTAGATAAGTGCATTTTCAATCCTGATTTACAAGTTCCAAGTTTAGTTAAGTCCTCAAATGGGGCACTATCATCTGGGGACTTAATTTACAGAGGCGTGGACTTTACAGAATCAGTTTCTGGTTGCTTTGTGCCCAACAACTCAGTTATATCTCTCTCCCTTATCTCTCTCATCTAGCATTTTGCTATAAGCTGCAAGGAGAAGCCAAGCCACATTCTCCAAGTTTACTTTGGAAATCTCTTTAGCTATCTGTCCAGATTCACATTTTCAAATTCTGCCTTCAATATAAGGCATATAAGCAGGATTGGTGTTAGTTCATTCCAGAATGTTTGGTAGAATTTACCTGTGAAGCCATCTGGTCCTGGGCTCTTCTTAGTTGGGAGGTTTTTGATGACTGATTCTTTTTCTTTATTTGTGATTGTTCTGTTGAGTTCATCAATTTCTTCTTTTGTCAATGTATGCTGCTGTGTTTCTAGGAATTTGTCCATTTCCTCTAAATTGTCCTTCTATTTGGCGTATAATTTTCCAAAGTATCCTCTTATGTTACTCTTTATTTCTGTGGAGCCAGTGGTGATATCTCTTTCCTTATTTCTTATATTGTGTATTTGCATCTTCTCTCTTTTTAATTTTTTAGTCTAGCTAAGGATTTGTCAGTTTTAATTGATCTTCTCAAAGAACCAGCTTTTGATTTTATGTTTTCTAGAACTTTCTGATTTTCTACATCATTTAGTTCTGCTCTAATTATTGTTATTTCCTTCTTTCTACTTCCTTTGGGGTTAGTTTGTTGTTCTTTTTCTAATTCCACCAGGTATGCAGTTAGTTTTTCAATTTTAGCACTTTCTTCTTTTTTGATATATACATTTATGGCTATGAATTTTGTTTAGTTGTTCAATGTTCTGCATCTCTTTTTGGCTTTTAGTTTGTGTGTTGACTGGCCCATGTCTTCCTGTTTCTCAGTATGGTTTGTTATTTTTTGTTGCTGTCTGGTCATCTTTTTATCTTGATAGGTTTATGCAGTTGATTAGCTTCTCTCTCTATTTTATGGCTTTAGTTTCTCTATTTGTGTGTGTGTAAATTTTCTCTTTGACACTTTGTTCCTCTTATTCTCTTTCCATGGTGTTGTCTGTGTTCCCTTTAAGGAAAAATATTATGGTCTTCAAAAGCAAAAGAGGTAAGAAAAGAAAAAGAATAGTAATAATAATAGTACAAGTTAGAAGAGGAACCATATTAGACCTAGAAAAGTGAATATTTAACTCATCTAAGCAGTGTACAGTAACAGGAATAAAAAAGTGGAGTATCAACAATAAAATGGGGATCCAAATAGAGAAAAATATATAGAATTAATTAAAAGGCCAGAATTATGAGGGAGGGAAAGAGAAAAGAAAAGACAAAAGGAAAAAAGTTAATAAAAGAAAGAAAAGAGGATAGATGAGATAGAAATAAAAGCCAGAAAAACTGAGGACTAAACAAAGAGAGGTGGAATGTAAGAACAACAAAAGAAAGTGGAAAATAGAAAAATGAAGGAAGGAAAAGAGGTAGAATTGGTAGACAAAATCAGTATACACAGAAAAGGGGAAATCAAGGAAGAGGAAACACAGCAAACAAGAAACATGCCAGCAGTACCTAGTTAAAAAGAAAGGGGGACAGGGTGAAAGAGGAAAGAAAAACAAAAAACAAAGCAAACAAACACACAAGCAAGCAATCAAACAAAAACAAATGAAAAAACAGCCTTCCTCTTAAGTCCTTGAGGAGCTTCTCAGGTTGTGCTGTTCATCAATCAATTACCCTTCAGCCTGCCCTCTGCAAGTTTTGAAGTGGGTTTCAGTGAGTAAATTAAGTTAAATTTTTAAAAAAGTAACCATTTTTTTTTTCAGGAAAAATAAGAGACTTAAGAGAAGCTAATACAAAAATAATGTCTCTGTTTTCCCTGTCCTAAAGTATTAGCTGGATGTTTGATATCCTGGTGGAGCACTACTCTAAGAGGAACCAAGAATCAAACTAGGGACCTCATATATTCAAGGTGGAAAATCCTCCACTGAGTTAAACTTTCTTGTTGGGTCAGTTAGCTCTTCAGAAAGCTATCCAGTCACTTTCCCTCAGGCAGGTTTGACTCTTTGCAATTGGGTAGATTCCTGCTGATTAGGAAGGAGCCTGTCTGTCCCTGGCCCTTTCTATTTTTATTGCATTCTCTCCCAGGTTGGCAGGACCCAATAGCCTATATGAGTGGGTCCCTCCTCACCTCTTCTGGTCAGGTTTCATTCCCTTCTGAAATTCAAATGGGATCCTGGTGACCGAACTCACCAGAGAAAAATGAATCTCAACCCTCTTTCAGATAACCCTCTCCTCCCAAGGGACCCTAAATAGGCTCTTGGAAGTTTATTAAGTGATTCCTACTGCCTGCGTCCTTTAGGGGAGTTCAAATTTTGATAGTTTTCAGCACAGGAATAGTCAATTGCCTGACTGTGCCCTCTCCCAGGCCAAGTGTCTCTATCCCAGGGCAGTTAGGTAAATTAAGCTGCCTCAGCAGATTTGCTTCTCCCCTCTTCCTGGTGCCACCTCCAGCTGGCTGGTATGCTCCCCAAAGCTCAAAGGTGGTCCAGGTAACCAAACCCACAGAAAGGAAACCACTCTCCACCCTTGGCCAGACCCCTCCTACACTTGGAGGATGCTCCCTCCTGCTGGGTGGCCAGTGGGTGGGTGGGCTTAAAGTAGCTATGTGCCTTGAGGGTGGGGCTTAGCCATCCAACATCTCCAGCCACTGGCAGGCAAGAAACTCATGGTTTTACCTTGAGCAATTTAACTCTTTGTCCAATTCTCTCCAGATAGATTCTGAAGCCTCCTGCTCTGTGGGTTCCCAAAACAACTCACTCAGGCAGGATCTTGCCCCCACTGAGTCATT
>JAQZBX010110555.1:0-10361 GCA_029593785.1 Cabassous unicinctus
TTGTGAGGGCAGGCCGGCCCGCGCGGTGCGGTGGGCTGATGCAGCAAGACCTCACGGCAGGAAGCGGGTGTGGCTCAGTGGATAGAGCTCCCATTTACCATATGGGAGACCCCGGGTTCGCTTCCCGGGGCCTCCTTGTGAGGGCAGGCCGGCCCGCGCGGTGCGGTGGGCTGAGGCAGCGGGACCTCACAGCAAGAGGGAGATAAGCAGACACGGGAAAAACACACAGCGAGTGGACACAGTAAAACACAAGCAGCAAGGGGGGGATACATAAATCTTTAAAAAAAAAAAGGAATCCTGCATGCATCCCTGCCCCAAATTACTCCCTCCACCCCTCACTTGATGACCTTCCAGATTGAAGCTTTGGTTCCTGTAACAAAAACACATGTTGCCTTGAGAGACATCTAAACTTTCATACACGGAGATAGCGGTGGAGATCGGTTACTTCTAAGGACCAAGAGGTAGACTGGGAAGCAAAGCGATGAACTGGACTGGATCCCAGTGTTGATTTTGATTCTTCCAATAGTGAGTCAAATGATAAAGGAAGATCCCTTCTCCTTGGGCGGAGATTGATGGTTGACAAGAGACAGGCATGGTCTTCTTTATAAATAACTCTGAAGTAGGCACGTCTGTGATTCCCGTTTTAAAGGGAAGAAAGTTGAACCTGGACGTAATGATCCTCCAAGGCTAGCCTCCCACCCAGCAGTGGAGGAAGAAAGTCTGGTCCCTGAGCTCCGAATCTTGTGCTTTTTCAACTACGCTAATGTGCTAGGACTCTCCCGACTCTCCCCCAGAGATTTTAAATCCCAGCTAGCATAGTAGTAATACAATACAATCATCTTTTAAAAATAATTTAAAAGGAGTTTCTTACATCAAGTGAAAAACTAAGGGAAGAGGAACGGCAAGCACTGGCCTTGTAGATTCATTGGAATCCTTCTGCTCATTTGTTGCCCCAACAGCCGCACCCTGCAGAGGATGGGTAAAATTGCTGTGCTGGAAGCCTGTGTTTGAGAATTTGCTCTTTTAATTCAGACCCTTGATGCAACAGCCATGTTCTGACAAATGAATTAAGGCATGTTTCAGAACCGGCCCTGGCTGGGGGAAGGGCTTTGATTGCGTTGCTATAAATCCCAGGAGAAGAGCTAACGAGATCAGCGTTTGTGCTGTTCAGAGTCACCAGGAACCTGCCTTACCCAGGGGTACCTGTGTTGGTGGCCTGGAAGTGGGTCAGGGCTTTTTTTAATTGTAAGATAAACATTCTAATGTTTCCATATTAAACACTATGTAGGCCCTTGCCCACCTGAGGGGCTCACTCGATATTGAAGCTGAAAGAGTAAGAATTGGGTATGTTTCTGTTAGCTGCATTTTGGTGGCTGAGCAAGTGGCAGCATTTAATCCAGGGGGTGGGGGATGCGGCAGAGCAGGCTGGGAGAGAGAAAAGAGGGAGGCCGTCGCCACCCTGTCCTCTCTGGGATAAGCAGCAGCCGTGGAAGGTTCTGCAGGGCAAGCACAGGGTCCCCAAGGCAGGGGGGCTCTCGGGCAAATGCACACTGCACCCTCGTGTCACAGGAGGCCTTGGTCGCCCCTCTGTCCTCTGGCTGCCCTGGGGGAGACGCTGGGCCTGGAGAGTTTGCATTACGGTGTGTGTGTGGGGTGCAGGTCATCTAGAGTTGGGGCTGGGCATCTTTGCACCTTCGTGTAATTGGAGCCCTGGGGTGAAGCCTGGGATCCCCAGCTCCACCCCACCCCTGGGTAGGGCTCTGGAGAGGACAACACCAGATGGGGAGGAAGATGTCACTTCCACGCCTGCTAATGAGTTTTTCTGAGATCTTGGGATTTCCTACCTGCTGCTATTCAAGCCAGAGAAAAGCCTTTCTGGGAAACAAAGGGACATGTGGCCTGTGCGTTTAAAGAAGCCTCTGGGGAGCCTTTTAAATGTTCGCCTTAAAACAGTCATGCTTCCAAGCCATGGAAGGGGAAACTTGCGCCAAGAACCTTGGCCGTGCATTTCTCCAGCCCTTAAGTTTCTCATAAAGGAGGCAGATCTGAGCTGGTTGGTCTGGTATCCGGAGGATTCTCTGAGGACTATTCTGCCCAGGGAAGCTTGGAGTGTGAGGAGTCAGAGGGAGGATGACCAAGAGATTCCGCGGAGTCTCTCCATTCAGGTGCACTTGAAGGCCGGTGCCCGTCGTTGCTGCAGGTGGGGGTTTCTCTGATGCGGAGACTGCCCTTGGGTCACCTACACAGGCTGGGCCTGGACCTGGCTTCCAAAGCTAATTGCTTCTAAAACTTGTGAGCAGCCCTGGGGCCAGGCGGCCTGGGGTTGCCTCCAGCCTCTACCACCGACCCTGTGGGTGACAAAGGACAACTTATTTAACTCCTCTGAGCGCCTCTAAATTTCTCTTGTTGGTAAAATGGGAACTATCATTTTGTAGATTCCACTTTCTGTGTTTTGTGATCATTTAATATGTGGAAAATGTCTAAGCAGAGTGCCTGGCAGAAAGAGACGTGTTCGGGAAACGTCTACCCTTGACAGAAGAGGCCTGCAGGTCTTGGCCGGGGCACGGCACGAAGGTCAGACCTTCAGAACCTTGCAAGACCGCCTTATGGGGGAGTCATTAGACAACGTCTCGCCCTTTGAGTGCCAGCAAGGGCTAGAGGCTTCCCTCAGCACATGCCAGAAGGCTGCAGTATTCCATTGTGAAGAGCCCTGGCATGGATGAGAGCTGGGGAGTCGTGAGCAGTGGGGGGCCCTGGGCAGGGCACCGAGACCCCTTCAGGAGTGAAGGCTCGCCCCCCAGCTGCCGGGAGTGCTGCAGGAAGACAGCTCCTGGCTGTCAGGAAACTGCCTTGCCTGGCCGTGGCCCAGATCTGGGGCAGCCGACATCCGATAACGGACCAAGGCAGGGATGTGAAGGGCAAGGCCACTGAGCTCGCCTCGGGCTACCCCTGCAGGGCTGTCCTGCTTCAGCCAGAGCTCCCTGTGGGGTGGCTGAGGCTTCACCGAGACTGCGTTGCAGCTCCCTCTTCTCCCTTCACAGTCCTGCCCCCTTTCCTTCGTCCTGTAATGTAGACTCCACCTTGGAGCCTGCTTTCCAGGACCCCAATCTGGGAGAAGAGGCCAGGCGACACCTGATGGCGGGGGTGGGATTGGGGAGCAGAGAAAGAAGACGTGGGACTGCGTGGTCTTTGAGGCGTCCTGAGCCTGTGATGCTAAGTCTGAGCTGCACCACTGTGCTTCCCAGCCCCACGGTGTTCTGGCGAGCCCAGTAATGAGGCAGCCCCCTGAGCCCTGCCTGGGCCCAGCCCAGACCACTGAAGCAGACTCACTGAGCTGCAGTTTGAACGAGCTCCCAGGTGCATTCTCCCAATCACTAAGTGAGAGCAACGACCTGCCAAGGTGGAACTTGGGCTTTGACTCTAGCAACATTACGAGGCAGTTAAATTCCTTCAGTGTCATTCAAGGTCAGTGTGGAACTCGGTTGACTCTTTTCTGGGCATAAAGGAAGAGGATGGGAATGGCCCGGAGACATGCCTTTAAAAGATACAGCACTCCTATCTTAATCTGCCAGGGCTGCTATGAGAAGTTGGCGTACTCAGTGGCAATGTATCACCTCACAGTTCTAAAGTCTGAAATCAAGGTGTCAGCAGGGTCCTGCATCCTCTTAAAGGGGAGACCGCATTCCGTGCCTCTCCTCTGGCTTCTGACAGATTGACAGCAACCCATGGTGGGCCTTGGAATCTGGCGGCATAACTCAACCTCTGCCTCTGCCACATGGCCGTCTCTCTCTCTGTCTCTGCAAATGTGCTCTCCTGATAAGGACACCAGTCACGTTGGATGAGGGCTCACCCTAATGCAGTTCGTTCTCAATTAATACGTGCATACCTGGTATTATTGCGCTTTGCTTTATTGTGCTTTACAGATATTGCGTTTTTTACAAATTGCAAGTTGTAGCAACCCTGCATTGAGCAAGTCTATCGACGCCATTTTTCCAACAGTGTGTGGTTACTTTGGGTCTCTGTGTCAGTTTTTGGTAATTGTCACGATATTTCAAACTTTTTCATTATTATCACATCTATTATGGTGATGTTTAATGTTATCATTGTAATTTTGGGGGTGCCACAAACCACACCAATGTAAGATGATGAACTTAATCCATAAGTGTTCTGTGCCTGACTGCGTCACTGACCGGCCATTTCCCCGTCTCTCTCCCTCTTCTCAGGCCTCCCTCTTCCCCGAGACACAACAATATTGGAATTGGGTCAGTAAATAACCCTACAATAAATGGTGCCTAAAGTGAAAAGAGTCAGACGTCTCTTACTTTAAATCAAAAGCTAGACATGATCAAGCTCAGTGAGGAAGGCATGTCGAAAGTCGAGATAGGATGAGAGCCAAGCCTCTTGTGCTAAACAGTTAGCCAAGTTGTGAATGCAGAAGATAAGTTCTGGAAGGAAATCAAAAGTGCTACTCTAGTAAACATATGAATGATGAGAGAGTGAAACAGCCTTATTGCTGATATGGAGAGTTTCAGTGGTCTGGAGAGAAGAGCAAACCAGCCACAGCGTTCCCTTAAGCCAGAGCCTAACCCAGAGCAAGGCCCTAACTCTCTTTGATTCTATGGAGGCTGAGAGCGGTGAGGAAGCCGCAGGAGAAAAGTTGGAAGCAACAGAGGTTGGTTCATGAGGTTTAAGGCAAGAAGCCGTCTCCATAACATCAAAGTGCAAAATGAAGCATCAAGTGTTGGTGTGGAAGCTGCAGCAAGTTATCCAGAAGATCTAGCTAAGATGACTACACTAGGCAACTGATTTTCAATGCAGATGAAACAGCCTTATATCAGAAGAAGATGCCATCTAGGACTTTCATAGCTGGAGAGAAGTCAATGCCTGGCTCCAAAGCTTCCAAGGACAGGCTGACTCTCTTACTAGGGGATAAAGCAGCTGGTGACTTTAATTTGAAGGCAGTGCTCATTTAGCATTCCAAAAATTCTCAGGCCCTTAGGAATTATGCTAAATCTACTTTCCTTATGCTCTGTAAATAGAACAAAGCCTGGATGACACCACATCTGATTACAACAAGCTTTATTGGATTTTCAAGCCCTCTGTTGAGACCTACTGCTCAGGAAAAAAGATTCCTTTCAAAATATGGCTGCTCATTAACAACACACCTGGACACCCAAAAGCTCTGACGGAGAGGCACAGTGAGGTGAATGCTGTCTTCATGCTCACACATCCGTTCTGAGCCCATGGATGGAGGAGTCATTTCGACTTTCAGGTCTTATTATTGAAGAAATACATTTTGTAAGGCTGTAGCTGCCATCAACGGTGATTCCTCTAATGGAAAAATGTCCATTAAAAACTTTCTGGGGAAGCCCACGTGGCTCAGTGGTTGAGTGCTGGCTTCCCACATATGAGGTCCCGGGGTTCAATCCCCAGCCCCCAGTACCTCAAAAAAAACAAAAACAAACCTTCTGGATGGCATTAAGAACATTGGTGATTCATGGGAGAAGGTCAAAATATCAACATAACAGGAGTTTAGAAGTTGATTCCAATCCTTGCGGATGACTTTGAGCAGTTCAAGACTTTGGTGGAAGGATTACCTGCAGATGTGTGGAAATGGCCAGAGAACTAGAGTTAGAAGTGGAGCCTGAAGATGTGGCTGAATTGCTGCAATCTCATGATAAAACTTGAACGGGTGAGAAGTTGCTTCTTCTAGATGAGCAAAAACAGTGGCTTCTTGAGATGGAAAGTACTCCTGGTAAAGATGCTGTGAACATTGTTGGAATGAAAACAAAGGATGTAGAAGATTACGTAAACTTAGTTAATCAAGCAGCAGCAGGGCTTGAGAGGATTGACTCCAGTTTGGAAAGAAGTTCTGCTGTGGGTAAAATGCTCTCAAACAGCGTTGCATGCTACAGAGAAATCTTTTGTGAAAGGAAGAGTCATCGATGCGGCCAAGTTCATTGTTGTCTTATTTTAAGAGGTTGCCACCACCGCGCCAGTCTTCAGCCGCCACCACCCTGGTGGGTCAGCAGCTGTCAACGTCGAGGCACGACCCTCCACCAGCAAGAATGCGATGGCTGGTTGAAGGCTCAGGTGATGGTCAGCATTTTTCAGCAATAAAGTATTCTTCATTAAGCTATGTACATTTTCTAGACATAATTCTACCGCACACTTAATATGCTACAGCATAGTGTGAACATAACTGTTCTATGCTCTGGGAAACCAAAATATTCGTGACTGGCTTTATTGCGGTATTTGCTTTACCGGGGTGGTCTGGAACCGAGCCCACAGCATCTCCAAGGGGTGCCTGTGACATCTACAAAGGTGGTATTTACAGCTAAGTTCACACTCAGAGGACGGGAGTTAGGACTTGACGTGTCTTGGTGGGGGATGTGGTTGGGTCCGTGACAACTCCGTTCAGATAAGATACGGCACCCACCGCCTGCTGCTTGGTCCCGTGTGCTGTGCTCACACTGTCAGACTGAAATGACCTCCTGGTCCTTTCACTTTGACTGGTTGTGCTGTTCATATTTTCTGCCAAGCCTGTTTCTCCAAATAGGTTTGCTTTTTGAAGAAGTAATTTATATAGTTTTATTGAAAAGCATGGGGGTCAGAGATTATTTGCAACTTTCAAATGCAATTATCAAAGAATGTTGATTGCCATCCAAAAAAGAAAAAAAAATTCTAATCGACTATTAAATATTTATGGGTCATCTTATTATTAATTTATTTCATCAAGAACTCAGGAAAGTACCCAAATTTTCTAGCCAAGCCAGTCCTTCAGTTCTAACCCTGGCCACACAAAATGACTAAGAATCATATGAAGACCTCATGCAGTGAAAAATTCAAATCTTGGCTTTCCGGTTGCTTAACCAGCCCTTGCACTGCCCTCCAACCTTGGACTCAAACGCTTTCTCTCTGTTGGTTTCATGTTGCCACAGGACCAGGTGTAGCAGTGCCCAGGCATTTCTTGTTTTCAAGATCTCTCAATTGATTCCAAGGTGTAAGGGGGGGGGGGCGGCGGTTTTAGAGGCACACACACAAGATCTAAAAAAGCAAGACTTATTTGCCTCATTGGAATGGCCCTTTGCTGTTTCCAAGAACTTTCACCTGTCAGGTTTCGTGGGCACGAGATAGGGAGGGAGAAGAGAAATAGTTTGAAAGGCTGCAGGTGGCATGCTCAGTGATGTTTCACTGCAGAGAAGCAGGGCCCAGCTGGGGTTCCAGGCTTGTGACTGCTGTGTTTTCTAGCATTAGCTCTACCTTCGGGATAAAGAATGGTCTTTTAAAGCAGTTAAAGAACCCAGAGAAATGTGCAGAGGTGGATCCAACTTTTTGGAACTTAAATGATTTGGGAGTGCCCTCTTTTAAAAAAAGAATGCAACTAATATGGTTAGCCCCCCGCAGGTTAGCTAACTTAGCCCAGGTTCCCAAGCTATTAAATAAAGGGCAGAGCTAGCATAACGCCAGAACCACTTAATTGCTGCCCCAAACCTTGGGGTAGGTCCTTTTTGAGTCATTAAAACAATTTTTATTTGAAGTTTGGTTCCACCGTGGAAACTATTGCTTGTTCATAGTTTTACAGATAAACTTCCCTGAACAGGCCTCTTAATGAGTCGTGAGCAGTGGTTTCTGGCTCCATCAGCAGGTACTGTCCCATAAATATTTCCCAGAAAGGATGCCAGAAAGAGCCTGAAGCCCCAACCCGACCCCCACCCAGAAGCTGGCCCCCAGGCAAAGTTCCAAAGTGTGCAAGGGGAAACCTCTAGAGCTGCCCACTGTCTGCCTCCGGCCAAACAAAGGACATTTACAAGCAGGTCCTGCCAGAAAATGTTCTAGGATTTACTGAGAACTGGAGCTAAGTCCTTCCAGAGAGGAAGCTAGTGGAGATGCTGCTGCCGGCCAGGGGAGACTAAGGCCCCATCTGGAGGCTGGAGGATGGGGAGAGAGAAGCAGGCGGAGAAACCAGTGGGGAGCAGACCACGGAGATCTCTTCTTGCCACAAATTATGTGTTTATACATTACGAGTCCAAACCCTGTAGAACTAAAAAGTGGAGTTACAAATCAAAAATACAGTAGTACTGGTACTTACGTTTACCCAGGCCGTTATCTTAACTGGAGATCTTCCTTTATTCATGTGGCTTCAATTGTTTAGTGTCCTTTCCTTTCAACCTGCACAATTCCCTTTGGCATCGCTTGTAGGGCTGGTCTAGGGGTGATGAAGTCGCTCAGCTTTTGTTTATCTGGGAAGGTCTTAATCCTTCCCTTATTTTTGAAAGACAGTTTGGCCAGATACAGACTTTTGGTTGGCAATATTTTGCTTTCAGCACTTTAAATATGTCTTCCCACTGCCTTCTTGCCTCCTTTCCAAAGAGACATTGGCACTCAATCTTATTGAGACTCCTTTGGATGTGACATGTTGCTCCTTTTTATTTAAAAAAAAAATTAATTAGAGAAGTTGTAGGTTTACAGAAAAATCATGCAGAAAATAGCGTTCCCATATACCATCTCCTATTATTAACTCAATGTTAATAATAAAAAAATAAAAAGTGTGACACATTTGTTACAATTGATGAAAGAATACTATTATAATTATACTAATCACTATAGTCCATGGTTTATATTAAGGTTGATTGTGTTGAACAGTCTTATGTTATTGTTTTTTAAAAATTTTTATTCTAGCAACATATATACAAGCTAAAATTTTACCTTTTAACCACATTCAAATATATAATTGAGTGGTTTTAAGTACACTCAATATTGTGCTACCATCACCACCATCCATTACTAAAACTTTCCCCCAGAGTTTCCCCAAACGGAAACTCTGTAACTGTTGGCATTATCTCCTCATTCCCTTGCCCTAATCCAGCCCACGGTAAGACGACGCTTTCAGAATTCTCTCTTTATCTGGCATTCAACAGTTTGATTACAACATGGAGCAGTTTGGGTCTGTTTGGGTTGATCCTGTTTGGTGTTCGTTGAGCATCTTGGATGTTGTATATTCACGTCTTTTGTTAAATAATCAGCTATTATTTCTTTGACTATTCTCTGCCCCTTTTCCCTTTCTTCTCTTTCTGGGACTCCCCCGAGGCATATATTGGTATGTTTGATGGTGTCCCTTGTGTTCTCAGGCTCTGGCCACTTTACTTTATTCTGCTCCTCAGATCGATGATTTCAATTGTCTTATCTTCAAGTTCTCTGATTATTTATTTTGCCGGCTCAAACCTACTGTTGAACCCCTCTAGGGGGTTTTTTATTTTGGTTACTGTGGTCGTCGGCTCTGTTTAGTTCCTTTTCATAATTTTCATCCTTCTGTTGCTTCTATTGATAGTCTCTTGTGTTCATCTATTGTTTCCTGATTTCCTTTAGTTTTGTTGTTGTTGTTGTTGTTTTTGTCCATGTTTTCCTTAGCTCTTTGAGCATATTTAGGACCATATTTTTTTTTAAGTTTCTGTCTGGAATGCCCCTGGTCTGTCCCTCCTTACTGATGGTTTCTGATGCTTTAGTCATCTCCTTTGCCCAGGCCATCACATCCTGTTCCTTTGTATTTGATGTGATCTTGTTGAAACCTGGACATTTTGATATTTTAAAATGTTACCACTGGAATTTAGACTCTAAAGCGTCTGCTCCTTAAGCTTGTTTCCAGCTAGTGTTATGACAGGGCTTTCCTTGAATGCCAGGAGCTAACAAAAGAAGAAAAAGGAGGAGGTGGAGGAGATCATTTTGTTATGCCAGAAAGCAAAGAAACACTCAAAGGATGATGGGGATAAGGTAAAGACACCAGAGGCAGGTGGAAGAGGCTCCCACTAACCAAATATGTGGCAATCTGAGCATGATAGTATATAGTGACCGTTATAGATTTTAATTCATTTAAATAAGAAGAACCCACGAGCCCATACCTATATAAATACATACCCATGTACAGACAGGAAAAGGGAAAGCTCACTCTTATGGTAGAATGCCGAACAATAATGTAGAGAAAATAATGGAGTTCAAAAATCACCATTTTACAACCATCATGGTAATAATTGATTCAGAAAAATATCATCAATTTTGTTAAAACTATTAGGTGAAAATTTGATGAAGAAGAAATAACTCAATAATTACAAAGGGAAAATTGGTAAATTTACAGATAAGAATCCTGGCAGACACCGCCTTGACCAAATGATCAGAGTTAATTTCACCAAAAATGGGGCAAGGTGACATCAGGATAAGCAGATACACTGAAAAGGATGTATTAATCGATATTAAATTGTATGTTGTGGTGGACAGACACTTAAGGGGCCTGGCTTAAGTTGGTCCCCATTTCCAGTTGCTCATGCATTGTGTGGTCCCTTCCTTCCCTTGGGAGGAATTGGACT